>CALNVZ010000218.1:2313214-2329680 GCA_940671915.1 Paracentrotus lividus | reverse complement strand
TAAAAAAAATTTGAATCCACAATTCCTGATTTTTATTCTTTTCCCCTATTTTGGGGGCACACCAGATAAGAAACTTTTGAAACTTAACAAAATAGACAATTATGAGCTGCATCATTCACTCCCGGCAACCTTTACTTATCTCACAAATGAAAGGATAGTGGTCAATGACTTACCTACGACGAGGCGGTGATCTTCTACGAGGGCTGGGTGATCTACGTCTTGGCGAGCGATGTCTAGATCTAAAATTCAAACAAAATCAGAAATTGCATCAGTCCCCAGACTCTGCTACCTTTTCTTGTCCTGCAGTTCACATCTTAGTAAGAATACGTAAACTATACCTCAGAATGCAGAATCCTTAGCATTAACAAATTTACAACCTCTAAAGTCTTATACATATTATTAAATTGATGTCTTTAAATAAAACTCAAGACTGTCCAAAGAATGTAACATTAATGTAATATCGTACACCCAACCAGTAAATATCACTATGTATCAACACTCAAGTTATCATCACTTTTATTACTACATCGAATATCACCATCGTGTTCAATAAAATGGTGCAGTGATTATCACTTTTAAAACACCCAGTTCCTAGGGATGTTTCAACAAGCTGTTTATATATTTGTTAGAAACAACTTAAAGGAGATTACACAAAATACAGCCAAACTTTTGGAAGCAATTTATTATAGGAATCCCTTTCGGCTCTTCAAAAATAAAGTCATTTGTAACATTGGTGAAATGCATCCCTGGGCCCCATTGCATAAAGAGTTACTATTATATTATAGCTACTTTGCCATCAATGTTAACTGCCATGAAATACTGCATTTGGTTGGTTGTTGAGCAACGTTAAAGTTACCATTGATGGCACAGATACAATATTTAACAGTATGCAATGGGGCCCTGGCCCTGGTCTTGTAAACAGACCAATTCTTACCTTGATGTAGATCTTCTCCTGTGATCTCTACGCCTGTCCCTAGAACGAGATCGGTCCCTTCTCTTATCCCGGGACCGAGATCTTGACCTTGACTTCCTGTCACGTCGCCTTGGTGATGACCTATGACGTGACCTTGACCTGCTCCTTGACCTCCGTCTTCTGTCTGAGCTTCTCTTTCTCCGTCTGTCCGGTGATGAAGTTCTTCTCTTTCTCCTCCTTTCATCGTCGCTGCTATCTTTCCCATCATCATTTGATCTAGGAAGAGAAAGAGAAACAAACACTTTAATAATTTGTGAAAAGCACAGGAAATTCTAGTCTTCAAGCTGAATTTCTGGACCACAGTAAAAAAAAAAAAAAAAAAAAAAAAAAAAAAAAAAAAAAAAAACTGTCCATAGACATTCTCGGGCATCATCGGGCCTGGAAAAATGAGATTTAATGACTTTACCAGATGGAGGGATGGGTGGAGTATACAAGGTAATACATAAAGTCTGGCTGTGATAAAAGTCGGATGATAGAAAACACCTGTTACTGGGTAAGCATCCATAGTGTCAAATTACCCATGGAAGCCCACTATTCCCTAACTTTAAAACATGGGAAGATTACTTCTAAGGCTAATCCCCCTTATGCAGAGCACCGATATTACAAGAATTCATTGAGATGATTCTCTCAGTACCTATTTTAAATATGTGCACATGTGTCTATGTGGCTATATGTTCAGTATTTAAGATTTCATCTAAACAAGGTAATAGGCTTGGTCCAGAACACCTAGCTTTACTGGGAGTTGAGAAGTGAGAGACAAATTATATTTGGAAAAAAAAAAAAAAAAAAAAAAACACATGTGAATGTATGAATCCAAGTTTATTAATCTGTAGAGCTTTTACTTTGGAAAATTTACGTTTACATTGTGACCTCATCTCTGTGTACCTTTTCTTTTCAGCTGGTTTGACAATGCCTACAGGTGGAGGAGATGGTGTTCCTTTATCATCTATCTTGGGAGGGGGTGTGCCTGAGTGAGACCTAGATCTGGATCTAGACTTAGATCTAGACCTAGACTTAGACTTCTTCTCCTCCTTTACCCCGTCGGCTTCAGCGCCAGCAGACGTAGATGGTCCAGGACTACGAGGGGATCCTGCCTCGTCTTTATCATCCTTGGCCGAGTCTGCCTTTCCTTCAGGGCGAGGTTCCCAATCCCATTTAGCTGGTCTCGGTGCAGGTCTGATAACAAAATAAAGGATACATCCCATCAGTCAATTTGTCACATACATTTTCGCGATTTGAGACAAGGGGGGGGGGGGGGGAAGGACTGAGGGCTTAATTCTGCTATTTTTAATATTTTCATTGCTATAATGTTATAATGAAATAGAAGTGCATAAAAACGTTCCATCCTAATGTGATATGTGCTATCCTGAGGACATAATGCAATTTGTAACTTCTGAGTAATTTAGAACTTGTGTAAAAACAGTTCGGTTCAATTAGTAGTCATATTTGTATGTACACGAGCCTTGAGCATTCGCAGAGTGCATTTGGCGAGATAAAAATCACATTATTAACGATAATTATTTTCACGTTTAGACAGTATCAGAATTCTGAATCTCATAATGCAGTGGAAGTGCATAGAAACGTTTTGTTATCATGTGCTATCCAAGATAAACAATTGAATATATGAATATAAAAAGAGCCCAAGTCCATGAAAGTTCATTTCGAGTAAATCAAGAAAAAGTGAATGATTTTTGTGTGTAGTCAATGGAGATCTGAGATATTTTTTTTAATAATTTCAGGCATTTTGGGGCAGAATTCAGTGCTGTAAATTGTACACAAGATGGACTCATGTATGAGCAACAACCTTCCATGGTTAACTCAATTTGGCCAAGAGATGGACTTGGGCCTTATTTTTATATTCATATACTCAATTGTTATTATCACTTTAAGATGATATTAGAACGGATAATCCTATCTTATGAGAAACTTACTTGTCCTCAGGTGACTTCTTATCTCCGCTACCGTTGACATCATCCTTGTCATCTCTGTCTCTGTCTCTTCTCTTCTCCCTCCGATCTCCATCTCCATGCATATCGGATGATCCTTCCTTCAGCTTGCTCAGTTCAGCCTGGATTCGCTCCTGCTCTTGCTGTAAAACAAAACAAAATAAATTACTAACAATAATTCATTAATTTATTTAGGTCACTCCTCTGCCTAAGCCACTCATGACCATTCAGAAACAACTCAATAAACAAATCAAAACATTTCTAAATTTTAATACGGTAACATACATCAATAACAAGGTTTTTCGTGAACCATGATGTCGCACGATTTCACGATCAATAAAACATGCCATATGACACTTTGACCCACAGGTGACTGTTGACCTTATCATCCCTTTCAACAAAAACTTTAAGTAAAATCATAAATATGGCCTCACATCATTTGAGATTTGATCCTTGACCTCACCATCCTCAACAAAAAACATGTTGTATTATCCAAGGATAATTTTTAGGGCCTACATAATTTGAAACACAATTGATGTGGAAATAGAGAAATAAATGCATTGAACTTGAAGGTAAACCAAAAATTCGATATTTTCTTTTACAACAGACCAACGGTAAAAGTAATTACAAGGTCTCTGCCAGAACCTCGTTTAGGTAAAACAAAACGAGGGAATTTTCCCTACCTGTCTCTTCTTGATTTCCTCTTTCTTCTGTTCCAGGAATGGAGCTGGGATGCCTGCAATGTTCTCCTGTGCGCTTGTGAGGAGCGTCCATAGCTCTGACATGAAGGCAAGGGCATTCTTGGCATTGAGGAATCCTGTCAGGTTGATCTGCATATCCTTGGGGTCTGGATGCTGTAAGGGGTACACATAATAGAACGTGGGGTGTTTAGTTCTTCCACATCACAGAGACTTTGTTTCATACAATACTGTGTGCATTCAACTTCCAAAGCATAGTCGTGCATGATTCATTATCATATCTAACGCACCATCTCAAAACCAACCACACGTCGTAAATAAAATGAATTGAAAGGAGCACTTTTTCAACTTACGATATCATTCATATCGCAAATAAGAAAGCTCAAACTCAAGCTACAGTAATGCTAGTAATTTCTCGGTTTCAGACAACACAAAAACCTAAATTATGCATTTTGACAACTTGGTGGGTAGGAGAATCACATATATTTACATTTAGATGTCATTTCTGAACCGTGAAATTGGGCATTTTTTTTTTTTTCCACACCATGCACCTAGAGTGGAATGACTGTCTCTTAATGCTCTTGGAAGTCTCCTGCATACTGTATTGCATCAAGAATTACAAAAAAAATATTATTTGTATCTTGCACAGAATTGACAACACTATAAATATTTTTGTTTCTGGTATATACTCACCTGACTTTGTAACAATAATTTCAATAAAACTTGTCGAAGCATAGGACCAAATTCTCTCGGTAGTACTATGATGTCTTACTCTCACGTTAATTGCACTGTACTGCTCGTACATGTAGATTGTAGAATGGGGATCGGAGGGAACTGAAAATGCTTCAGCTATAATTTCTCTGGGCTTTATTACGTAATACAGGGTTATGGTTGTGATATTGTTTTATGTTAGGTTTAGGGTTAGGGTAAGGTATAGAGATTAGTCCAGGGCTAAAGTCAGCAATTTGATCGGTGCTTGTGGTTCTCTGAACAGCAATTGTCACAGGAGCTAATGTAGAGCACATGCTCTTTGAAAATGAAATACTGTTAACCCTGTTGTTTAAACTCATACTCAGCCCTTACCTACATTTCAATGGATATTATGTTTTAACTGAATTCAAATAGACTTTCAAATTACCACTACTTCTTGGGAAAAACGCATATCAATTTAAAATGTTGTATGGCAAAGAAGGTATTAATTCTCGTTTTCTTTTTTTCTTTCCCTTTTCTTTTTTTCTTTTTAAATTGTAAACACCAAAGAGAGGAGCAGTATATTTCAAATATTTGTAAAACTCCTAGAATCGTTTCAAATATACTTGTGCTTGAATTCATCATAAATACAACAAAACAAAAAAAAGAAGTAAATTGATATATGGGCTTGTTTGACAATCTCACAAGTCTATGAATGCCTAGTTGAGAGATGTCAGGATTACAGATTTATTATTACAAACTTACCTTATTCAGCTCCAGACCATTATTACAAAATATATCTAAATAGGAAAGGGTTTTATTAGATAACTATTAAAATTTTAAACTGGGATTTTAACAAGGAATATGAGTCCATGAATAAGACCTAAATTCTTTTAATTTATAAAGAAAAGAGCTTAGAAGAATATCAATAACTGATAAAAATATTGAAGCATGCAGATTTAGACATTAGTGGGTACATGTACATGCACATTACATGTATTTTCCTTTCTTCTTTTTTTTTTTTTTTTTTTTTTTTTTAGAGAGAGAAATATTGTCAAATATGAAAAAATTCTTTTTGGATTGAATATCTTTAATTTGCTTGTCATTATTCCACTATAACCTTGACGATCGCCTACTTTGAATAGCAGAAACCAAAATAACACAATGAAAATATCTTTATACCGATACACACATACAAGTGTACTTGTACCGTCATGTAGAATTGATTCTACACTGTATTGCTACACAAACCAAGTCACTGTTGAGAGACATTGTCTCATATATTCCTGTACCGTGTGTTATAGAGATATCCTTGAAGATCTTGATGACTTTCTTTTACCCTTTCGGCTGACCCTCTCACCGCATTAATAGGGGGCGCTTGCTTGCACCGCATCGTAGGGGGAGGTGTGTGAGCGAATATTTAATGATACAATCTGAACGTAAGAGATCAAAGGTCAGCATATCAGCTTAGAGTGTACCAGAATAAAACATTTACATTATCAATAACAAATCCTATTATAAAACTTCTTTTGGTTTCAGGCCGATGGATGGATGATACTAATGTATTTCTTTCTCAAAACAGATTGTGCTATGGCAATGTCTGTTAATTTTTTTTTTAAAGCTACATTGTGAATTTTTTTCTTTTCTTTTCTTTTTTTTTTCCTTCCAAATTGTCATCATCTTACTTTGTCTTTCTACTGAATCTTAAAGTACATTTAAGAGTTTTCCATCTCGTTTGAATAAAAATTAGTTACAAACCATAAAACTTGAACGGCAAACAAATTCAAGATTGAATTCATAGTCGATTAAAAAAAAAAAAAGATTTGGATGTGAGTATCAATCACCCGATTACTTTAAATGAAATATTGTTTGCCATATCATTTTGCTGACACCCATTATAAATGTAAATTGGTTTTCCCAGTTTTGATAGTGAATAATTTTGGCTTCTGTATTTAATACTGAAGAAATGGCGATTAAACCTGAAAGAGAAATGTCCAAATTTCAAGGAATAAAAATTATGAAAACAAGAATATAGTCATGAGCAAATTAGGGCCAATATCAATAAAAAATATTTTAAGACATAAATTTTATGCCTAATTAAAAAACAAAAAAATTCTTTTGTTATGAACTAAAGAATATTTTGGAAAATGCTTTGTGAACAATAAATGAATTTGCTCATAACAACTAACATTAAATGTACATTAGCTTGGTAAGAACTCATGATGAAATGAACAAAAGGGTAGGAGTTATGAAATACTTACCTCTTTTGCAATGAGCTCTTATGAAAAATGCCATACATGACATTGATGAAGGGCAGTTATGAAGTGACACAAAATTCATTAGTTTTCAACTTTTTAACAGATTTACCAGAACATTTCAATTAATTAATTTGCCAGTTTGATAATATTTCACTTTAAAACTTTCCAGTTGTTTCATCAATTGAGATACTTTTAAAGGCATTGGTTGATTTTGCAAAATAGTTTAGGATGCAATTTTGTGCATTGCACGCATCAAGGTGATCGATGTATGTCAGCAGTTAGCAAACGATTTTGGACCCAAAGCGACTTGCTACACGTTCGATAAAGCAATTCCTTTCTTTCGAAACCTAGATCTCAACAACAACTTTCAATATCTACATGTAGATGAGTTTATTCTTCTTGCACTAAGTTTTCAAAGTTGTGAAAACTAGTCATTTTGTGTCACTTCATGAATTTAGTCCTGATAACAAGACAAATACTCACTTTCGGAATGAAATTCCTGGTGGGGGAAGGGTTTGCTTCACCACGCAGTTTCTAAGCTATGCACAACTTGAAAAACATGTTGAAAAAAAAAAATATATATATCCTTCATATAAGGGTAATCCATATCAGCATATATTAACTTTAGGTAAAGATAGTTAAAATGAGTTGAGTGTCCTATTTGGTTCTTCATATTCAAGCCGTTTTAAAGTTGTGCATAGCTTGGTGAATCACCCATGTTCTTGTATAGTTACCTGTTATATGAACAATATGGACCCAGTAACATAAATTGCAAAATGATTGTAGCCAACCAGGATTCTTATTGCATGTACTTTTTTTTTACATACAAGTATATTTCTGAACCAATCACAATGGCCATTTCAAATTGCAATTAATTGTATCTCTAACAGGGCCCTGATTTGTCTAGACCCAGAAGGATCATAACTTAGCATCTCATTGTCTGCTGTCTGGGAAAAGGGTTCTATGATAGGATTGATTGCATAATTTATTGCTTAAAAAAAGGTCAGTTTTCTTCAAAAACCGTCTCTCCTTTTTGACGACCAAAAGATGCTGACTGCACAAATTTATTTTCTCAATATTTATACTTGTAATCAAACATAAATAAGACAAATCTATCACAAGAGCCCTTTTCCAGAGCAGATTAGCATCTGTCCGTTCTGAACTTACCTGACTGTACATCACCTTCAAGGTAAATACTTTAAAAAATAAATGCTGATTTTCAAGAAATAATTTTTATTCCCAGATAATTTAAATTCTCTTGAGCACAAGTATACACGAAGGAAGAGCTCCAAAAGGCAGAAAATGAAAACAAACAAAAAGCCAATCTCTCACACCTATGAGAAGTGCTTTTCTGCCCTTGTGTAGAGCTTCCTACATGTAACAAACTTAAAGTGCTCTTTGGCAAAAGATTCTTTTTTTTAATGTTAATAATTAATAAGTAAACAATTTTTTTATCTTGACCATTATTCTCTAATTATTAATTGATTTTCATATTTCCATACTATACCTGGCTATAAATAAGTTATTTCCATCCCTTTACTTACCTCTTGTGGTCTTTTTACATGGATGTACGTGTATGATACCTGTTATCAGGATAGCAGTCAACACTCCATTGTCTGACCCCAGTAGGAAAAAAAACCTCACAAGATAAATTAACAGTTATTTTGTAATGAAAAACTGTCAGCATATCTACTCCAGTGAAGCAGACCAAACAGACAAATGTTTCCCGTCTAAAATGAAATAAGGACATGGTTACATACCTGGCTAGTTGACCTGTACCAATTCAAATATCTAATGAGTTCATACCACATCTAATGTACATATATGGGACTGAACAAAGTTATCCTTGCACATTTACTTATGAAGATCTACAAAAGTTAAAGGCAGGGACCTACTTCTTCTTCCAATTGATTGAAGATAAACTCGATAAGGACATCGTCTTCCACTCCAAGCATCTCAGTGACTTTGGTTGTGATCCATGGTTTCAGTGTATCCAGGTTGACTTTGCTCATGCTCACCTGGGCACAAACGAGTTCAAAAAGAGATGAAAAAGAAATATATGATATTGGTGATGATGTTAGATTGACAATATAATCAACAGTAATAGTTGTTTTTTTTTTTTTTTTTTTAGGGGGGGGGGGAGGGGTCTTTGATACTTAACTGAAATTGAATTGTCAAATGGTAAATAATTACAGCTATGAAACTTCTGATTCGCCTCGAGTCTTTGCTGATAATGCCTTCAGGATTTATAACAAGTTTCTTCAATGGAACTTTGACAAGTTTTTATTAAAAAAAAAAGTTTAAAATGTAACGCTGCATCTCGGCCACATTCTGAAGATGTGAATGATGCCAGGTTATCCAGATGGGGTTTGGATAACTTGACCTCTGGGACAACTTGCCCTGTTATGACTTAGGCAAGTTAGAGTTAGGATTAAAGTTAGGGTTTGGATGAAGGTTAGGACTTGGGGGAGGGCTAAATTGTCCAGGGGGCCAAGTGAACAAGTAGGCCTTGAAATACATACCTTCTTCTCCAGAACAGGATTGAATTTGAGTGATCTCAAAAGCTTCTTCTTCTTATTTGTGAAGCGATTGTCTTGGTCGGCACTGGTGCCCTGAAAGAAAAGGAATAAAGAATGTTCAATCGAGGTAACATATATTTATTATCCATAGAAGTCTAGATCTGGATCATTAGACGGTCTTTTGTTTTTTGGGGTCACATCAGACCCGACAAAATGAGAGTGTCGTTTTTTACCATGTTTATGATTGGAAACCCTTCAAACTTTATTCAATATTGCACAACAAAAATAGAAAACAATAATTTTGAAAAACTCCATTAAATTGTTTCATAGATAATCAGCATTTACTCCATCAATGTCTTGTCTGCTTTCCCGGCCCAGTCAGTGGCATCACTCGTCTGAATCAGTATTAACATGAACATGAATGTCATGATGTGTCAGAGAAAATGGATTCATATTCACAAGACTCAAAAAAAATGCCAATGGCAATGGATGGTCATGACTATTTTCTCATTGAAATCAACATGTTTTTGAGGAAATTTTTAAAGAGATTTTTGGCATGCTTATTCTTTACGACACCAGGAATAAAATGAGGGTAATCATTAGATAAATACACAAATATTTCTCGCTTTTCTTTTTATCCTTAATTTCAGGACGACGGACGAGAGACGGAAAGCCAACACAATTTAGTATTCACATCCTTCACACCACATTCGATCAACACACAAAATCAACCACACGAATGTGGTCATGACATGTCCTTTCAAACAGATGGAATTTTGAGTTATTTCGGGTACCATTACTACGCATGTACCATCGCAATTCATATCAAAACATTAAACATGCATACAATTATTAAAATAAATCAAATGTGATAGTAAAAATGAGAAAACTTACGCGGAAAAATCCTGCGTCTGTCATTTTGCTCGCTTCGATTGCCAACAAATGCACGCTTTTTCGACGATCGAGCAATTACTCAACGTAGATGGCGTACTTGGCATTATATCGACATCTAAGGTTTCACAGCGGTAAATATTTCCCCATTGACTCGTGTGTTAATTTTAGATTTCGAAACGTTAGTAAAGAAAAGGGTGAAAATTGAGCTAACTAATGTCTAGTAGTAATTTAAAGACAATTTACTCATCTTCTCACTGTTAGTCCCAAAACATAGGCATAGCCAGCTCGATTTTTCATTATTCAAGCAAATATAGCGCCCTCTCGCGGACACTGTTGGATAGGAAGTTGGAGGCAGTAAATTGGCTTCTACAATCACCCGCGTCATATAGTTCCAAAACAACTGCCTAGATCTTTCCCATTTGTGCAAAGAGTGTCCAAGTCTTGCTTTCCTGGGAATCGGTGTCAAAAAACCAAACAAATTAATACATTTCCGTCAATCTTGGCGTTTGAAATTAGCTATTTTGTCTTTGGGTTGGCTCGCACTAACATTTTTGGTGTCTTCGAAGTAATTAGGCCTGTGTAACCTAAAACTTTGATCCTGTAACTTTTTATCGGGGGGGGGGGGGGGGTAGTTCCGTGTTTGATACACGTATTTCTTACATGGACCACGGAGCCGGGGTAGGGGAGACCGGGATGGACGTTACAAAATTCACATTTTGGGCCAGATAATTCTAATGAAAGTATTCACACACTCCATTTTGGGTCTGTAGTTAGTATTATGTTGGCTAAAACCTGAGGCACATAAAACTTGAAAAACATGTAAACACTAATTAACTACAGCCTTAATTAGTCAAGACATTTTTTTGTAACAACCTACCCCGTATACGGGGTAGGTTGTTACACCATACGGGGTAAATTGTTACAATATGTAAACCGTAGGGGTAAGTTGACAATGTGTAAATCTCTTATACCATACTTTTTTTTTCAACTTTCCAGTTTCTTGGTATCGTTAACAGTAGATCAAGTAGAGCTCTAGAATAGACTAAAGTAATAATAGAAATATCAAAATATTAACACCTGAAAATTGAAACAAAATTACTTTACATGTGCAATGTAATTGGGGTAGGTTGTTACATCGACATGGGGTAAGGTTGTTGTAACAACCTACGTACCCCATGGGTGATTTTACACATAAAATCAACTGTAGCACAGCCATTAGGCAGAATTACAGGGCATGGCTCAGGGGTATATTAGTGACATACATGTGTACTATAATAATACCAGAATATCATCATGTGCCTTCAGTTGTAAGAACTATTACAAATTTTAATTTTTTTCAAAAATTCACTTGGAACTGTGAAAAATGGTTTTTGTTGATTTACTTTTTAATAAAACAACGGAGAAACCTCACGACCGGTAGTTCATCACAGCTATGTGTAGGCTGTACATAGATGCCAGTTAGCACGAACTCTCTTGTTCCAACTTAGCACACTGAGAACTGTAACAACTGACCCGTGTAACCAACCGTGCGTGCAACTTCCATCCCCGGGGGGCATTTCATCAAAGGACTTGTCGGACGTTTTATCCGACAAACTGTTATAAGCTACTGAAATGCTTGCATCTGATTGGCTGAGAGCAAATTTGTCGGATAAAATATCCGACAAGTCCTTTGATGAAATGCCCCCCCCCCCTTTCTCCCCTACTCTTTTCAGAAAACGTGTACAAAAATGATGACCATCACTTTGTGATTTTTAGCCTGTTCAGCCCCTCTCCCTTTCGGTTAAGCCCCTTCACTTTCAAAAACGCTCAGCGGCCTGTCTTAGGTGGCCGGGGAGGGGGCTTCTTCAGCCACCAATTTTTTCAGTAGACAGCTAAAGAAACGCGAAAATACATATCATTAAATTGCGATTTTTAGCATATGCAGCCCCCGTCTATAGTCATCCTCCATTTAAACTGAAACTCGGCCCGGAAGGCTTTATGAAATTATTTAGATATCTAAGAGATTAAATTGTGGATTAATACCATTATTAATGTAGCATTAAACTTATTCAGAACAATTATCTTAATGTCACTTCGAAATCATACTTGAAGATCGTATATGTGTCAATATAGGCCCTATACTTAGATTTTTTGTAAAATCTGTTTTCAAGCTATTGCACACAAAAAATGAGAACTAGTTTCCATGAGTAAAACCCGTTTGCTACTCTTGGAGGCGAGTGCTTTTATTCGTATATCACGTATTATTTTTACTTCAGAATTGTGTTTCCTGGTTAAAAGTATCACCGCTCTTGCCAGAAACATGTAAATTAAGTAAGGGGTACTCAAGAAGAAAAAAATATGAGTAAGTATACCTACACATAAATTTTTGTCTGTAGTATCCCATATTTACGATCTGTTAATTACTAAAACAAATTATTGTGCAAGTGAGTTTCTCTTCAACTGGTGTACGCCTTGGTGGAGATCGGGTGAAAACACTAACAATGAGTAAAGTGAGAATTGCGAAGAATCTCGGTACTAATAGCCTGAATGCTCACTAGAATGAGTAAACCTACGAGCACGTCTCGTAGTCTCAGTCTCGTGAAGTCCTTTGAGAGCTGTCTCAGCCTGCGGTAAGCTTTTAGCAGTGTTGCGTCCCGGGTACGCCTACTCGGAATCACGAGTACGGACCTTACTACTAGAGACTGCTGCAGCGATGTGTCATGTTCTTCGCTCTACGGACGTCAAGTGCAATTTATATTTTCTGTTATCGACGAACTACCGTGGCATGCTTGGCATGCCTTGCTTGATCATCCGTATTACGTATCTTTTGTTAGCGTGTAACTCTGGCAAGTGAATTCTAGGCTTATTTAGTATTTAGGGGTGTTTTCATTTCTACTCTTTCTTGTTTGTCTTTTGTTCTTATGTATAAGGGAGATTAGAAATAAATTAACTTTTCTAGAGGTATGTGGGGGAAAGTATAGCGGAAACACAGAGTTAAATACGCACTAACAGCGGAATCTGAGAGCGGAGAGCGGCTTGCTCTTGTAATTTGGGTGAGTCTATTCCTTTTTTGTTGTTTGTTTGCCTGTTTTTATAACAATGATATTTGGAATGTTCGCGATGATAATACATCGTCTGAATAACACTAACAGCTAGATTACCATGACATGGATTTCCCATTCTTTGATAGTCATGTACACAGTTTTGGTTGATGCTTGATGTGTAGTAATGCAATGTATTGGTTTTGGTGAATGCGATGCTCTAACAGTGTTAAGTGAGTAATGCAGTGTATTGCTTTGAGTGAAATGATGCACTGATGTGTATATCATCGGAACATTCCAAATTATCATTATAGAAAAGGCAAACAAACAAAAAGGAATAGGACTTAGTGAGTGCTTTACATACTAGAGAGTCAGTAAGTAAAGGTTGCACAACTCATGCAAGCCAAGTTGATGAATTTGTGCAACCTTTATACTGACCTCTCATCGGTTGTAAGCGTTTACTCACTAGATTATTTGTGCAATGTAATAATTTCTATGTTAATCATAAAATGAGTTATTAAATAACTCAATTTTGGTGTGTCACTATATGTCAAATCAAATACTCGATTAGGTGCGTTCAAGTAGCTTTATTGGTGAAAGCACTCATGGATGTGATGATATAAAGTCAAAATTACTTGGATATTTGAGTTTGATCTCTCATATATTGCGTTCCTCATTTTTTGGTGTGTATATTATGTTAATTATTTCCAAGGGAAATTATTGTTTGCTTTTCTCACCCAGATGTTTTTATTATTGTTCTTTCATATATGTTTATTTTAATTGTATTCCTACTTATAATTGTATTTCAAGATACAATATTTGCAGAGGTGTATTAGAGCGTGTGGCCTATGAAGCTCTCGGTGTATTATTCAGAATAACCCCTTTGTGGATACGAATCGGCTCAGGCCCCTAATTGTTCTTTTTTTTAGCTCGCGCTTCGCGCTCCGTTACGTGTCGAACGTTGGACATCAACTTCTGGTACGGCATGTTTGATATATAATTTCTATTTTTTTATCGGCTTATCGGTATATTGCAGAGGTAACTTCGGCGCAACCCAAATAGCTCTTTTTGCCCTTCTTTTGGTGTGATTAGATTCAAAAACACTTCTCGTTCTTTTTTCGCTCGGTACGAGACACTAGCCTGGATTGTATATTTTGCTAAGGGAATTTGGCGCGCAATCCCTATCGGCCCTTTTTTGGCATTATATGTGTAGGGCCTTAGCTTACAAACCTTTGTTTGCTTCAAATTTTTGTGCGCTTCGCGCTCTGCCTGTAAGTATATATTTGCTGAGGAAATTTCGAATCACAAAACACCCCAATATTGGCCTTTTTGCCCTTCTTTGTGTGTATAGATACAAGAAAAACACAGGCGTCTGGTTTACCTCAAAATTTTTCCAACTCGCGCTTCCGTCGCCTGAAATTATATATGCTGAGGATTCGGCGCAACCCCTCCCCCAGCGGCAATTTTTTGCCCTTCTTTGTGTGTATAGATACAAAAACACAGTTTCCGTTTACCTCCAAATTTGGGCATATGAGTCTCTGGACCACGAATCATCCCACATTCGAGGACCTGTCTACGCACTGGCAGACAGTAATACTGGGCCTGCACTGAATGGATGATAATGATTATCATACAGACAGTATTTTTTTTTTTTTTAAATTGGTAAAACGGGAAAATGAATTAAGTATGACATCTTCTCAAACGTTATGTGTATGTGGTATTTAATTAAAGTCTAAAGACTTATGGCAGGGGCCGCGGATCGTTTTTGAGTGGGGGGTGAGCCGTAAAGTGGGGGGGGGGGTGAAGAGGCTAAAAAATCAACAAAACTATGATCATCATCTTGCGTTTTGTAACACGTTTGCTGAGCCCCCCAGCCCCCCGACCCCGACCCGAGCTCCAGTCCCCCCCCCGCCGGCTCGCGGTTGGAAAATGCCAACAAGTACCAGGTTGTGATTAATCCTATAAAAAATTTTCCACTTGTAGGCCTGCATATCTCTACCCCAACAGTTTATTTGTCTAATATGTCTAACGTTGTTATGTTCCTACATGTTTACTGGAATTTGGAATCTTGTTTAATGGACGGTTTGAAACGCTATTAAAGAATCATTCTAGACAGTTTTTCGTTTCATAGTTTCACGACGAAATAGCTTATACCTACATGTATAAATCGAACAACTATACTGCAGTTACTGTTCGAGATTGTATCACATTCTGCTACCCATAATAAAAAATTAAGCTGTGGTTTGCTTAGGATACAAATTGTGAATATGGGCCATTATATAGGTTTAATTCTATTTTAAGAGCATGATTGTATTTGTTAAGCAGTTACCCTTACATCATATTCAAACGTTGGGAGCAGGTTATCGCGAAGCTAACATGGGGGTTTTGCTTGTTAATAAGGAGCAAGTATTTGTTAAAAATAATTCTTTCAAATAAGCGCCAAGCAATCCAGCGCGAGCAGAAATTTTGCATCATTATAGAACCGCTCAGCAAAAAGGTTTGGCAAATCGACTTGAGTCATGATACTTTTTCAAGTATAAGCGCTTTAAGTTTTTTGATATTAAATTCATACCATTGGAAAAGAATAATAATCCCTTTTTATTGTGTCCTATTTGTAATGAATTGTTCATCAATCCTCAATGCACAGAATATCAGAATATGGAGAAACTTAAAAAGTCAAATGTTGTAAAATGCACTTTTAGTGATCACATTGAAATTCGCAACTCAAATTTAGACCCTGATAGCTTTTGAGTTTTTTTTTAAAATTTTTATTTCATTTTTATCATTGTCGAGGTTGTTTTATTCTCTTTTTATTGATGCTAATTTGGTATGCCATGGCCTGGGTCCAACATCAAGCCCTGAATACCACCTGAATGAAGGCAAAGGAAGATATGTAGTTTTAAATGTTATTAACCAATTTGAACCTTGACACATTTTAACGTGGTTTTAATCAGCGATCAATTTTTATAGCTTGGCCAAAGTTATTTATTCTTATTTTTATTGATACCCTATTTGTAATGGTAACATCATTTTGAATGCAGATTATTAATGAATTAATGAAAGTAAAAAGTGAAAAGTTGCGAAATGTATTGTTATTACTCATAATAGTCAACTAGGCATTCCAATTTGCAACATTTGACTCCTGACTTGTCCTACATTCAGGTGTTATGTGCTTGACAAGAATACATCATTGTTACAATTAGGGGTATCATTGAAAAGAGGAATAAATGCTTAAGTTCATGCTTAAGTAGGGGCATTTATGGAATACGGGGCCCAGGTATTTATAGGTAGGAGCTATAGCTTTCCACACAATTTCTTCCCTTTTGTGCGTATATTAGGGGGGGGACCTCCCCTACACACATAGGCTAGATCATTAGATCCGCTGGCCGAACTTTTAAGCTTGATATTTTTTGACAAGGAGTCATTGCTGTCTGTTTTTGGCTGGTGGAGCGGGGGGGGCTGACGCTG
>CALNVZ010000218.1:2290253-2312526 GCA_940671915.1 Paracentrotus lividus | reverse complement strand
ACTCATGGATGTGTGTCACTATATAGTCAAAAATACTTGGATATTTGAGTTTGATCTCTCATATATGCAAGTTCTCATTTTTTGTGTGTATATTTATGTTATTATTTCCAGGGAAATTATTTTGCTTTTCTCCCCAGAGTTTTATTTCTATTAGTCTATTTACCCTATATGTTTATTTTAATTGTATTCATACTTATAATTGTATTTTCAAGATAACAATATTTGCAGAGGTGTATTAGAGGTGTAGGCCTATGAAGCTCTCGGTGTATTTTGCAGAATAACCCCTTTGTGGATACGAAATCGGGCTCAGGCCCCTAAATTGCTTCTTTTTTTTTTAGCTCGCGCTTCGCGCTCGCTTACAGGAAATGAAAAGTTGGCACATAAACCCTTCTGGTACGGCATGTTTGTTTAATTTCTTATTTTTATTATGCAAGCCTTGTATATTTGCAGAGGTAATTCGGCGCAACCCCCAAAATCGGCCCTTTTTTGCCCCTTCTTTGTGTGTATAGATTCAAAAAACACTTCTCGTTTACCTCAAAATTTTCCGCTCGCGCTACGCGCTCGCCTGGAATTGTATATTTTGCTAAGGAAATTTGGCGCGCAATCCCCTAAATCGGCCCTTTTTTGGCCATTATATGTGTAGGCCTATAGATTAAAAAAAAAAACCCTCTTGTTTGCTTCAAATTTTTCCGCTCGCGCTTCGCGCTCGCCTGTAATCGTATATATTTGCTGAGGAAATTCGATACAACCCCCAATATTGGCCTTTTTTGCCCCTTCTTTGTGTGTATAGATACAAGAAAAAACACAGGCGTCTGGTTTACCTCAAAATTTTCCACTCGCGCTTCGCGCTCGCCTGAAATTATATATGCTGAGGAAATTCGGCGCAACCCCCCCCCCAGCGGCATTTTTTGCCCCTTCTTTGTGTGTATAGATACAAAAACACAGTTTCGTTTACCTCCAAATTTGGGCAATATGAGTCTCTGGACCACGAATCATCCCCCACATTCGAGGACCTGTCTACGCCACTGGCAGACAGTATACTGGGCCTGCACTGAACTGGATGATAATGATTATCATACAGACAGTATTTTTTTTTTTTTAAATGGAAAACCGGAAAATGAATTAAGTTAGACATCTTCTCAAACGTTATGTGTATGTGGTATTTAATTAAAGTCTAAAGACTTTATGGCAGGGGCCGCGGATCGTTTTTGAAAGTGGAGGGGTGAGCCGAAAGTGGGGGGGGGCTGAAGAGGCTAAAATCACAAAACTATGATCATCATCTTGCGTTTTTGTACACGTTTGCTGAAGCCCCCAGCCCCCCCCCCGACCCCGACCCGAGCTCCCAGTCCCCCCCCCCCCCGCCCGGCTCGCGGTATGGAAATGCCAAACAGTACCAGGTTGTGATTAATCCTATAAAATAATTTTCCCACTTGTAGGCCTGCCATATTACTCTACCCCAACAGTTATTTGTCTAATCTGTCTACGTTGTTATGTTCCTACATGTTTACTGGAATTTGGAATCTTGCTTTAATGGACGGTTTGAAACACTATTTTAAGAATCATTCCTAGACAGTTTTCGTTTTCATAGTTTCACCGACGAATATAGCTTATACCTACATGTATAAATCGAACAACTATACTGCAGTTACTGTTCGAGATTGTATCACATTCTGCTACCCATAATAAAACAATTAAGCTGTGGTTTAGCTTAGGATACAAATTTGTGAATATGGGCCATTATATAGGTTTAAATCTCTATTTTAAGAGCATGATTGTATTTGTAACAGTTGACCCCTTACATCATAATAATCAAACGTTGGGAGCAGGTATCGCGAGCTAACATGTTGCTGTTAATAAGGAGCAAAGTATTTGTTAAAAATAATTCTTTCAATAAACAAGCGCCAAGCATCCAAGCGCGAGCAGAAATTTTGCATCATTATAAACCCCTCACAAAAAGTTTGGCAAATCGACTTTGAGTCATGATAACTTTTCAAGTATACGCTTTAGTTATTCTTGATATTAATTCATACCATTGGAAAGATAATTTATCCCCCTTTTTATTGATATCCTATTTGTAATGATTGTGTCATCATCCTCAATGCACAGAATATCAGAATATGGAGAAACTTAAAAAGTCAAATGTTGTAAAATGCACTTTTATTGATCACATTGAAATTCCGCAACTCAAATTTAGACCCTGATAGCTTTTGAGTTTTTTTTTTAAAATTTTTATTTCATTTTATACCATTGTCGAGTTCGTTTATTCCTCTTTTTATTGATAGCTAATTTGGTGATGCCATGCCTGGGTCCACATCACCCCTGAATACCACCTGAATGCAAGGCAAAGCGAAAGATAATGTTCAGTTTAAATGTTATGTAACACAACTTTGAACCTTGACACATTTTAACGTGGGTTTTAATCACGATCAATTTTTATAGCATTGCAAAGTTCATTTATTCTTATTTTTATTGATACCCTATTTGTAATGGTAACATCATTTTTGAATGCACATTATTAATGAATATAATGCAAAGTAAAAAGTTGAAAAGTTGCGAAATGTATTGTTATTACTCAATAATAGTCACAATAGGCATTCAATTTGCAACATTTGACTCCTGACTTGTCCTAACATTCAGGTGTTATGTGCTTGCAAGAATAACATCATTGTTACAATTAGGGGTATCATTGAAAAGAGGAATAAAATGCTTAAGTTTCATGCTTAAGTCAGACATTTATGGAATACGGGCCCAGGTATTTATAGGTAGGGCCTATAGCTTCCACACAATTTCTTCCCCTTTTTGTGCGTATATTAGGGGGGGGGACCTCCCCCTACAACAAAAGGCTAGATCATTATCCGCTGCCGAACTTTAAGCTGATATATTTTTTGAAAAAAGGAGTCATTGCTGTTGTTTTTGGCTGGTGGAGCGGGGGGGGGGGGATGCGGATATTAAAAACTCCCCAGATTCAATTACCGATATGACGTAGGACTACCCAGGCCTGTCAATTACCCCGGACAATATATCCCGCCAAAATCTATCCCTTAACACCTAACCCTATTTATGGGGGGGGGGGGGTACCTGGGGGTAATTTTCCCAGGGTTGGGTATTTGTCCTGAAACTTTGTTTTTGGGGGGTTTTTTTAGTATAAAATTGGAGGCTGAGCTTGCAGACTAACGGAACCACATGGGTACCGTACGGGTATTTTTCGGATACTACTTAGGAGAGATATAGATCGACAAATAAAGATAGCTGAACAAATTACGGAAAACCCCATTTTTTACGGTGAATTTCGGAAACAATTAAAAGCAGTTCAAATAGCAATACAAGTGCATGGAGCTGCTCATATCATAGTCAATGATCAAGGGTAAGTGGACGAGTGCCATGAAAGTAGAATCTATTTAGACTCTATTTTTGTGCAGTTTTTGTGTGCCTACCGGTGTCAGCATGGTACCCGAAGACTAGCGGGGCAGCGAAGCGGGAGGACACCGGTGGGGTGTTTCTCTTGCCAGAGCAGGCAGAGTGACCGACGCGCGTAGCAAGCCCTAACATAACTATACACAGCCCCGTCGCCGAAGGCGACGGGGCTGTACTTCAACCACCCCTATTTACAGCGTAACTTTCAGTGATGATGAGCGCAAAATGAATTATACTGGTCAATTTAATTAATCTAATTTAAAAAATCTATTTAAATCTATAATGTTTCACGCGTAACAACGACTAAAAATGAAAGTATATAAGAGCTTTTTTGACTTACCAAAATGAATTTTCCGTTGGTCTTGTTTCTTCTAAAATTTTCGGTGCCATCGCTGCCATCGCTGCCATCTTTCAATGACGTCACTCGATTCATGACCTCCGTCCCATAATTCTGTGCGAAGAATTAATTGAACAGGCACACGCACGGAGACGTGAAGTTGGAGCAGACGACGTTCCACTTCCGGATGACCTAACCTTGCAACTGAAATTAGAAATTACGTGGTGGATGTCTCTGTTTCCAGTATTTTTCATCTTATTTAGTTTATTACTCAAGTGAAATATTTGCAGATGTCACCAATTCGAGGAAGGACCTTCACAGTCTGGATTCAATGTGAGTATGAATTATCTTGACCCCGAAATTTGTGATTCATTCTTTTTTTTTCTCTAGAAAAAAAAAAAACTTCGCTAGAAACGCGTAGTGACTCGTCAGTTCCCGTCGCTTCGCGACGGGGGCTGGTCGGTTTAGCCCTAACACAGCTCAGTTAAGGCCAGGGCAGATTTTGTATTACCGTTCCTGAAATAATCTTATGACAGACAGATCTTCAAAGCGATTTCTGCATACTATTTTGTCAATTGTTTTATATGCTATAGACTCTAGATCTAAATCGACGCAATACGTGTAAATTACTGCGCGCATCTGTGATCTGTCTTGCCCTCTTCGTGCCACTTAACTCACTTAAGTCTTAAGTTACACTTTATAAATATGCATGGTCAATCATAATTGACCTTGCACTGGGAAGTACCTTATTGCAGCAGTTTTCTTCCAATGGAAAGTCAATGCAGAAAAGTGTCTTGAGCAGCTCCCAGCCTGGCAGCCAAGTCAAGGTGGCATATCCAAAAAAAAGGGTCTAAAAATTTTACTAAACAAAATTGAAAATATCTAATGGGAAAGTTATATTGCAATGAGACTAAAGATTATCTTAAATTATAAGCTGGTTTCGCTAATTATTATTGAGAAGTTTCCTCAGCAACCAAGAGGGCGACAGACAGCCATTTTTCAGTACTGACTGACGTTGGTTTGCAGCTGTATGTGTCTTCGTGCCAACAATCTCTCTGACTCTGTTAGGTACCCCCACAAACCCAAGATGGTGCTCTCGCGCACACATGCAAATAGGTATCTCGAGAACAAAAGACACTTCCGATATCGCCTGGGAAAAGCGAATGCAGCGCCTTGGTTTTCGTGAGTTTTTTTCGAATTTGTAATTGCCCCAGAATTATTGATTATAATTATATATAAGTCATGTCTACAAGTGTAACGAATGGAAAAAGTCATTATCAAAATGTTACGAAGTGCTAGTACTCATTTTGAGGCATTGTTATCGAAACTTACCTTGTTTTTTCCCCTATAATATATTTTGAATGGCAACAAATGTCGTTAAATCAGAGTCTTTGGCATTTTATGGCTGTTTATTTATGTGTCTATCCATACGTCCTTGATATATCGTCCCCATATAAACAAACAATTAGATTTTAGAGGCATAGAAATGGCTTGTCAAAGTAACAGTCAAACGGTCCTCCTTTGATTTTTCCGTGAATTTCTCTCGTTTTCCGCGCGTGTCGGCATGTCCCGTGCCTGCTGTACAGAAGCCCTATCATAAGGGCTCACCATGGTGTGTGCACGCATGACACACACATGATGATCGTTTGGATTATCGATAGCTCATGCAGAGACAGCTTTCTCATTGAGATTTTCAACACTGTAAGTCAGCTGTTTTAGCTGGTTTTTTGCGCTTTCTGAGATTTTAAAGTGAGTTTTAAGTCATGTACATGCTAAATGAAACATTGAACTTTTATTAAGGTATGATTTGTGACTGTCGGAGCATTTTTGCTTTTTATCTGGGAGTACCTAACTCTGTGTGAAATGCGGTTACTGTCAGGGCGTGCCTATTTTAACACAGGGGGATTTACTTGAAATGAATGAAGCGCATTCAGTGCATGAAGTATTGTGGAGTCGCATTGATGTCTTCTTGATGACCTTTGATCATCGATATGCATCTTTGTACCGAATATTTCTCATCATTGCCCTTCGATTTTAGGTATCTTGATGAACCACTGACGGCAAATAAACACAGGCATAGATAGTACTAAAATCTATGCCGCCCTCGACCTTGCCCCCGAGAATATAATGGAACTGTCCAAGAGAACTGTACCCCGCGCCAAACTCTTAGAATTGTAACGATAAGGTTTATTAAACATCAAAAGTGACGGTAGTTTTTTTCAACCAATCAAAATGATTTATATATCATCAGAATCACAGTGACCTGTGACATCCCGGAGTGGGAGAGCCTCGGAGCTTCAGAAGACGAGGGAGGGGGGGGGGTGGGTTGTTAATGTTAGTTAGTTTGTTGGCATTGTTACATGCACACGTTGCATTGACAAGTCACGCTAGTTCTCCTTGGGCAAGCAAGATCGACCAGCAGTTGTATAAGTTATAGGTCTAAGTAATAGTATGAAGAATTTTGTGATGAATTAAATGTAGGGTCTAGATCAAGACTATGTATTTTAAATTAATAATTATAATAGACTCATCGTTCGATCATGCACACTTAATTTGAATTCCAGGGAGTTCTAGAATCTACAATTAAAAAAAAAAAACACTTATATTCCCACTCCAAAGAAAGTAGCTCATTTTCTCTAACTGCAGGAATGTTATGAACGTTATGATGAGCCAACATTACAGTCAGATGTTCCGCCTTCCATATTTGTCTTTATAAATTTATGAGTTTACAATTTTAAAGAGTGCTTTTTTAGTTCCACTCAAAAGAAAATAGCTCATTTTTTCTCTAAAATTGCAGGAATTAACAAGCCTCGTACAGCATAGAAGTTATACCAGACTCGATCACCCTACATCGTGACAAGCCATCAAAAGAAGTGGGCGTTCCTCCTTCCATATTTGACATTTACATACATTTATGAATTTACAATTTTCAGTTAGAATTTTAAGTGCTTCTTTACTTTAGTTTTCCTAATGAAAATAGCTCATATTTTCTTTAATTGCAGGGATCATCAAGCCTCGTACAGCATAGAGGCAACACCTGGCTCCATCATGTTACATCATGACGAGCCATTAGTTCAACTCCAAAGAAAGAAGATCATTTTTTTCTCTGATCATTGCAGGAATCAACAAATCTCGTACAGCATAGAGGTTAGACCAGACTCCATCATGCTACACCGTGACGAACCATCAAGACAGTGGAAGTTCCTCCTCCCTGATGGTCTGCGAGCTCTACCAGGAACATGCAGCGGTCTGGAGTGGATCAAGGGAGAAGGCATCCAGATGAGGCTCCAGCTAGAGACCGGTGAGGGTGATGATGATGGAGGAGGAGAGATAGAGACTGGTGATCCATTTCTCAAGATGCTTGAGGAGCCAGGGTGTGAAGTATTGTGTTCAAGATGTGGTGCACTGCTCGTTCAGCCCTCTAGGTGAGATACTTGTGGCTTGAGTGGTAGAATTTAGAAGAAAAGACTTCTCCCTGGTCAAATACATGCACAAGAATATTTCCTAATGTATTTGTAGTTTCATGACCTTTAGAAGCTTACATTGTGGTTTATGTGAAATATTATGACTCTCTTTTTATTTATTGTAAGCACCTTCAGCACCCTCTCGGTATTGTGCAGTACAAATTTCCCATAATTATTTTTATTACTAATAATAATGCCTGTTTGGTGATCAACAAGAAAGGGATAGAGCAATGTCGATCTGGCGCTGCTCAGTGGCTGCCAGGCCCACCGTCAACTGGGCAAAAAGAATTTCCATTTCGGACAGTAAAATTTGGAGATGAAGGGATTATGGTCTTACAGTTTGCTGATTTATATGTATTTCAGTGTGCCGTAACACTAATAAACACTAATTGCAATCAATTCTATTTTCGAACAAATAGTGCATCCAACAATGATCTTGATTGCCCTTTTGTGATTGATTGCAAATCTTTGTGTTACGGAGCCCTGATCTATTTCCTAATGGTACATTTCTATAAATTTTACGACAGTGGATTCAAGAAGGTGCTCCCTCTACCATCGGGAGATTGGGGTGACATGGCTGCAGACATGTGGTGCTGTAAGAGCAAGGTCATCGCTGAGGAAAGGGGCAAAACACGCCCTCTGGAGTTGAACCCAGAAGAGGGAGCGGTTATGGTCGATGACCTTCATTTACTGGTTAATTCTAGGATGCTGACCAAGGGGTCGGTGAAGATTGAAAGTAAGAAGACAGTCGGGCAATCAAATCACCAGGTAAATCAGCAGTGTTGATTGTAAATATGTGCATAATTCGTTCTGGCATCGCAATGCATGATGGGATAATATTCTAGTCCAATCAGCAAATTGCAGCCTGTGATTTCTTGTAGAAGCTATAAGAAATTATTTTTTGTTTGTATTTGTTGTGTTTAAAATACAAATTTTTCTGTTCAATCTCATAAAATTATATCTGTGGTACAAAAATGATTTGTGTATAAATTGTTGGACATTCGTGAATATCCAATTTATCACTGATGTTAACAACATTATTTCTTTTTCTGTTAACCCTCATCTGCCCGGGGGGAGGGCGCGGGGGGCTAATTAGCCCCCCCCCCGACATTTTTTGGCGATAAATTTTTGACGCAAGAAGCTAAAGCCGCGGCCCTTCATGAGTTTTTTCTTTGAAGTTCTTGCGCATCTTTTGAGACCAAAATCGCGAACCCCGGTAACCCGGTTTCGCGAGTTACGCATATTTTGTACACGAGCGTCAGACCCAAAATTGCTCAAAAAAGCTGTGATTTCATGTACAAAGTCAATGCAAATTGTGTTTTCAGCTAAAATTCATAAATGAGTTATTAATTTTGCTTTATAGATGAATATCATTTGACTTGCTGCTATTTATGACAAAAAAATGTCGTGGATCAATTTTGTCGAAAAAACAATAGAAATAAAAAGGCTAAAAAACAAAGAAATACATAAGAAATTCAAAAAACAATAAAATACATAAGAAATTAATTTGGATACTGGAGTTTTTTTCAAGTACAATTGATAGGAATGCTATAAAGAACATTCACACCTAGAAATAGCGATTCTAGGCAGCTATATTTAGTGAATTAGAGGAAAAAGTACGATTTCATGCATAAATTAGCATAATTAGCATATATAATTAAAACAAAACATTTTTCTGAAAAATTAACTATGCATTTATGGAGATTACGCGACAGGGGACGTGCGTGCCAATTTTCATCGCGATTGCGCGCTCAACGGCCGAGATCTCAGGGGGGGGCTAAATTAGCCCCCCCCCCCTGGGCTATACGTTTTCAAAAAGAGCCCGGGCAGATTAGGGTTAAGGTAACTCTTGTAGCCAGGCAGCTTTCAAAGCTGATCAACACCAAGCTGATATTTAACCAATTACATAGAAACCATTTTACGTCTAAGTGAATCAGTCAAAGTGGGCCTTTTTGAATTAAAGTGGTGATAATGGCCAAGCTGGGATTCGAACTCACAACCTTGAAATTATTAGTCCAATGCTCTAACCACTAGGCCACACGACCCGAGTGCTGAGCACTCAGTTGATTGTACTAGAATTCTGTCCCTCTTATGTATTGCAATGCAAGAATTGTAAATGTAAATGTGCTTTTTGCATTTGAAATATACTCTAGACTGAATGTACTTTACCCTATAATACGTGGCAAGGACATTTATCTTTTTTCCCCTCATATATGTTTTTAATTAGTTTGGTGTAGTGATTATGGTACTGAGAATTGTAGAAGCCAGACCCTTTGCTTAGATTTAGTAGTGTGTTCTTAAAACATGTCCACTTCATATTTTCTTTTCAAAGAAATATGTCACATTTTCTATTAAACTATATGGATATTCTAAGACTAGAAGCTATAAAACAAATCTGCATAGTGTAAGATAAGCCAGCGCTCAACATTACCATGTGCTCCATTGCCCAGGGCAACCAGATTTGACCCTTGGGCAACCAAATTTTGAAGAAATGACTAAAGTAGTTGCCCGAACTGGGCAACCACATTTTTTTTTGCGAGACTAATAAGGGTCTTACATGACGGACTCAATGTATTGGGCTTTTGACCCTTTAAACTAGGTTACATTATGAGTTCATTGTATATATCACATTTTATGTGAAGTTTTTTACATAAAAATTGTCATTGTTTTTTTTTTTTGGCAGGCAACCAGATTTTTCATTCGGGCAACCATTTTTGAGGAAAATCAAATATTTGGTTGCCCTCCAGGGCAACTCCTGAAAAATGTTAGTGTTGAGCGTTGGATAAGCCAAATTTTACATTGCGTGTTTAACATAACTTTGCTTCATATTTCTTGTTTTTTTCATACAGAGGACTGGTAAATCATTTAGTGTGCTGTGTCAGAGATGTAACAATGTATTAGGATCGATAAGTGGTTCAGGTAAGTGAATGGTATGAATCAGAAATTACCCCTTCTGGTTGTTGTAGGTCATTAGGGTCTTTGGTGACCATGTAGATAATACTAACGGACTTCAGTAGAAGGTCATTAGAATCTATGTTTCTGGATGTAATTGTAATAGTTACCAACAATTTGGGGTTTTGTTACTACACACACACGATGATCCATTATTCAGGCTTGTCAATTTCCAGCGGTTCCGCAATTTTCACTTTTTTTATTCATTGATTTATTGTTTTGAATAATTCTTCTCCATCAGATATGATTATGTGATTATGAAGCAAAAAAAAATAATTATATTTGAGAATGCTCCAGGTTGCATAGTTTAGAATCCTTAATTAATTAAAAGACCCCCCCCCTCCCCATTTCGTCATTCCTCTCCCTCGCTTTTGCTTTTAAAAATTCTCAGTTTGCACCTTTTTTAAACTTCCAATTGGCATGCTCAAAAGTACTACTACGAGTAATACTTCGTTGACTTAGGTTTTATAATAATTCTTGACTGTTCCTTCCGACTGACAACTCTGCTTCATTTTAAAATTGTGATATTATTGTACCTCAAATAATGATTTCAGAAAAGCCTGGTTGCCCTGTAGAATACATGAGAATCTATGATTATTTCATATTGTTATCAACAGGTGGCAGCAGTCAGCTAGAAACCACAAAGCTCTACCGCTATGCAGTATGTATCCGGCATGAAGGAAAGCACCTCTCAAATATTCTGTAAGTTTTTTCCCTATACAAAACAAACAACATGTTTTAGACTTGTCATTGTAAACATGATACAGTTCAGTCCCATTAAAACAAGATTTTGTTGTAATGGGGCAGTGTCAGCGATCCCAAGTAGCATAAAATCAATTTTAGGATCGATATCTATTTTAGTCGCTGATTTACTAAGCTATTTGTGATTAATTGTACTGATAAAATTGATCCCAAATCTGAAAGCTGTCGCGCACCGCTTTTAAGCATTGACTTTTGTTCATAACCCAATTTGATATGAGCGTGCGTGTAACCTCATTATTTTCAAACGCATGCGTGTAGCGTAAATCTGACAATTTGATAGTAGCGTCTACAAGGACTTGCACAACTTTCACACGCAAACACATTAACCTCATTTATTTGTCGTTAACAAAAGTTTAGCCTGTCAAAATAAAAATGTCTGATTCGTTGATTGAGTGCCATCATAACTATTCATATATCTGAAGGTTAAATTAATCCCACGCTAATAGAGATTTAGTGAACCAGTGAGTTGGGATTGATTTTAAGCTGGGATTTAAATCAATCCCAAAAATTGCTTTTAGGAACGATCGCGACGGCTGTTAGTGAATCACCCCCCAGTAGTTTAACATTCTGCGTTTTCACTGATCTCCTCTCCGCTAATTTTCCTTCTCGTCGGCATTCTTGAAAAGAAGTTTACTACCTCATGAAACTTTTTTTAATTGGAAGTGCATCAAGATTGTTCATTTATTCGTTTAACTTTTTAAATGTTTTTACTTTTTCAGAAATTAACAAGTTTTCTTTTAATATAATACAGAAGTTTTCTTTTAATATAATACAGATGCTTGGCATAAGTACACATAATGAAAGTTGGCCTAGACTTTTCTTTAATTATCTTTGATTAATTCTACATTGGATGCAAAAACCAATTTTCTGCATTTAATAGGAAAATATCAAATTATTTTCCTCTTTTTTTTTTTATATTATCAGAATAAATCCACTTCAGTATACGATATGCAACGTGATGGTTTCACTGTTTAAGAATGAGATGACATTCAAATACATCATAGAAGATGAGGAAGAGCATAAACCAAGGCTTCTGGTAAGTTGACACTGAATAGAAATTAAAAAAAAATAAATAAATAAAAAACAGCAACTGCAGTGCGTCCCAAATAAAAGTAAATACAACTTTGAAAACCAAGTAATAAAAATGTATAGCGTATGCGTCATTATTTTTTATATCATGACAAAGAGTAAGTCATATTCTATCCAGTGATATCAAGATTATACCAGGATTATACCTAAATTTCATAGTCGCACAAGCTATATAATTTTGATACAAGGCTCTCATATTTGGGTGTACTTTTTTCTTGGATGTACTGTATAGCGCCTTTCCCAATGAAGTGCTCAGAGCTGTTTGCGATGTATTATTTAAGCAATTATAAGCAATTATAAACACACTAGCTGCAAGCCCCGTGGCAGCAATCCACGGGGGCTAGCAATAGGGGGCCCGACCCTCGACCTTTGTTTTTGGACTTTTTTTTTTTATATTGTTTTTTCGATGGAAATCATTGGGGACACTATTTTAATCATAAACAACCTTAAATGAATTGATTTTAATTAGTTAAAGAGAAAATAATGATACATTTATGAATTTTGGCTAAAAACACAATTTGCATTGGATTTGTACACAAAATCACGTATTTGAGCAACTTTGGGTCTGACGCATGGTTACAAAATGTTACGTAATTTCGAAACCGCGTACCCGGGCATCGCAAATTTGGTCTCAAAAGACTTGAAAGAAAATTGTCATGAAGTCTCGGCAAATTTTTTTTCTGCGTTGCGAAGTTATCGCGAAAAATGTCGAGGGGGGGGCTGAATGAGCCCCCCCCCCCCCAGTCTTTTTAGGATTAAGGCACATTTAGTGCTCACAAATTTCAGGTATCTATATCAACCTGCTAATGTCCCCTTTATTTTCTATTAGTTTAGGAACATACATATAGACAAGGTAGGCCTACATAAAAAAAGTGATGTCGAGAATTAGGTAATTCAAAACGTTTTCTATGCAACTTCAACACTCTCAGTATTTTGTACACTTTATGTACCATGTTTTAAATAAATAAAACACTGTACTAGCATAAAAGAAAATGAACAGTTTTGAGATGCTTTGTTTTTTATTCCTTTCTTTAAATTTCTAAGCGATTTCCTGAAATATCTGATACTAGGGTTGGGCGAATCTCAACTTTTTTTTTCAAACAAGTTGTTTCTATAGTAAAATTCGACGTGGAAACTGAAAATGACAATTATTTTTGCATACGATGACGTCTTACGTCGCTAAAGTGCAAAAAACCAAAATGGCCGCCAAAATAGCGTATTATGCCCAATTATCATACTTTTTATACGTATAAACCACTTTTATTGCGTTTTTATATGTGTTTTAGGTGTCAGGGAACCCAACATGATTAATCCAACATGATTAATCCTACCTAAGTTGACTGTTAGTGTAGTTTGGTAGTTAGTTTCAGTCAATATCGAGCAAATATCACCTCATATCAAAATCACTAATTAACACCTATAACCATACTAGGTACATTTGGTCATGATAAAATTGTCAGATTTGAGCTTTTAAACCATCAAAATCCATAAAGAAACAAAATAAAACCGGTTTATACCTATAAAGTGTGTGATGAATGGGCAAAATACACTGTTTTGGTTTTTTGCACTTTAGCGACGTCAGACTTCATCGTACACAAAAATCATTGTCATTTTTGGATTCTACATCAAATTTGACTATAGAAATAACTTGTTTGACATAACTTTTCAGAAAAAAAGTCATTATTTGCCCAACCCTACTGATACACTGGTTAAGTTGTTGGGTGAAATGACATTTGCTCTGAGGAAAATTGCTCTAGGTTTTATTTCTTTAGGTTAGGTTTGCACTTAGATTTTGTGTTAGGTTTGGTGTTGTTTTTCAGATCACAGGTAATGTCGCACGACGCATCATGTCACATAAAAGCATTTTTTTTTTTCAGTCCGGGACCAACCTTTGTCCTAACCATCCGCAATTCGTGACTGAGATTTGAACCTCGGTTTGATTCTTATCGGGCCTATTTAGAGAAAATACCTTAAGTTTTAATTGTTTACATTGTGGAACAGGAAAACTAGCCTCCAAACAGATGCAGATCAAACCAAGGTTCAACCCCAGTCACATGTTTTGGATGGTGACGTCAAAGGTTGATGGGAGACTGAAAAATGCATTTATGTCACATTATGCGTCGAGCAAAAATACAAGCCGTTACAGGGTATAGTGTGAAGTCCAGGGTTGAAGTTTGTAATTCGATTAGTGTAAAGGATATGTACTTGAGCAATTGTTGCTGAAGCAAAATATCATGGAATCATCTTTTCTCCTTAGATTTGGCTGCTGGGCATAGACACCAAACTCCTAAGTGGAAGAGCTCCCTCTATCAACAAAGAACAAACAGTCTCTCCATCTTCCCATCAACCTTCCTCATCTTCGACACCTGAGGGCAGTGTATTAGAAGTCCAGCTGAAGAGTCAACCCATCGTCAAGGTCCTGTATCAGACATGCGTCAGTGACGCAGGTCAAAGGTCAGACATAGAGCTTTTATTTGAGTTTTCTAAAGAGAAAAGAATGTACCTGTACAGTTCAAGATCACTTATCAAGTCATGTGTGTATAAAGATATAGGTAATCAAACTTTAGAGGTACCATATCCCAAGCTCATTCATTTTTGCAATTTTAATTTATACAGTGTACAATTAAAGAAGAACTCCTTACCTTTACAGTGATTCTTTACTTCCATCACAAATGCCATGCATAAAGGTGACAAGTACAGAATCCAATTTTAGCAAGTTTTTCAAAAGGATTAAAGACGGAGTGAATGATTTCAATGCTGTCACGCATAGAATACAACATAGAACACCATAGTGAAAGCATCCGCTTAGTACGTGGTTTTCTCAAAACTTGCAAAAACTCAAGTTTGTACTATCACTTTCATTCGCAATTTATTGGGTGAAATGCATGACATCTGTAATACCAGAAAGGTGTCATTCATAACAAATTTTACATATAGTTTCCAAAATAAATGATCTCGGAATATCGCTCCTCTAAAATTGAATTACCTATATAATCTATGAGCTGTTGAGTCACAAATAATACATATGTTTATTGCATCATTCTGCAAAGGGTCAATTTAATCCCCACTGTTTATATTTCTATCCCCATTATAACCCCTTGACACTAGTACAAGCTGATTATCCTATCCTCTACAAGGGACTCTCCTTGCTATTATGACTACACACAATAAGTGGCTGGGCCTAATGACTTCAGCACACACGCTAATTGGGTATGATAACTAAGACTGATGATTATGTGCTGAGGTTATGTCACTTTCATATGACGTCAATATTGAGCTATTAATAACAGTCTTTGATCACCTTCCTAATGTGTAGATCAAGGTTAATGGTGTTAACACTCTCTAAACAATACAGCAGTCAAAATGTCTGTAAAATAATCGTTACTGATAATGGGAGTACCTTGTTCCTTAGCTCACCTACAGTACAAAATATTCTTATCAGCTATTCTGATACTCAGATTCTGTGTAGATCAAGGTTGATGATGTTAACACTGTCTAAACAATGCAGCAGTCAAAATGTCTTTAATCATTACTGAAAATGTGTGTATCGCACTCTTTAGCTCACCTGAGCAAGATTTTCATTTGATCTATACCGATCGCTCACAGCCTGTCAGTACTTTTCAAAAATTTGTAACATAACTAATCAAAAAGAAAAGAAAAGAAGTGAACTTAAGCCCCATCTTAGGACCATTACATGGAACTTGTCCTGGGCTTTGTAACATAAAGGTTTGCAATCAATCGCAAAGTAGCATAGCCAATCACAATCATTGTATAACTTGTTGCATGCCTTGTATTTTTTGTTCAAAAATCTAAGAAGTAACCAATTACAACCATTCTTTAAAATTGGCAATTGATCACAAACCTTTGTTTTACTGGGCCCTGGTACTTTATTCATCTACTCTTAATTTTGAACCTTGCCACACTTTCCATCTCTTACAGGTTAGGTCAAGAATGGAATCGAGATCTCATGGTACATGGCATCACACTCACCATGGAGGTGTGTCTACAACTAGGATTGCTACTAGCAACCAGTACCCTTCAAGCCCCTCCCTCTATGAGACAGATGAATGGATTTCTGGTGAGTGTTCATTTTTGGATGAGGAATTAATTACGAAATACAGTGTGTATATTTAAAAAAAAATGATGTTTCATTTTTGAAGGTACAATTTTCCAGCTCATCTATTTTGAATAATTGCTTCTATCCTATTATTAAAGACATTTATAGAATAAAAAAATTAGCACATAACCAAATATATTGAAAATGAACGAAGTCCTTTTCCTCTCAGTTTTAAGAAAATTAAAGAAGACCGAGTAAATGCTATCTCTGCTATCCAAGAGCATTGAATAGGATTACATGCAATTTTCGACTCCTTTGAAATCATCCGCTCAGTCTTTCATCCTTTGATAAAAACTTGTCTTATACTAAAACGAAATGGCACTCCTTGAGCAATTTTAATCATATTAATTTTGTTTTCATTTCTAATTCTTTTCTGCAGGTTGGATCTTTGAAGCTTTAATGATGGAGACTGCTTGTAGATTGATAGTTAGATGATCAGCTGCAAGCATCATTGGAGATGTTTGGAAAAAAGGACAAATCAGGTCATAGAGTTGTTTAGCTTTTAAATTCTTCTTGCACAAGATTCATCGTTCAGTTGAATATTTCTTTCATGAATCAATTCTCGCTCTTTTTGCATGCTATCTACACTGATCTAAAGAAAAGAGAGAAGTTGTTGACCAAGGAGGCCTCTCTAGATAATGAATGTTGGTGATGCACATATTATGAAACGCACAAATGCATAAGTACCTAAATAAACATGAAAAATCGGATGCACATTGAGGAGAGACGTAAACCATTTAATCCTTGAAAGTCTCAAGACGTATCTCAAACTGTGCTCTGATACATCTTGAAAACAGGCTGGGGGGATATGGGGGAGGAGAAAGAAGAGACAAAATATAAGAATTAAAAGAAGGGGAATGGAAAGAGCAAATAGACAGGAGAGAAGGAAAAAACAAAGACTAGGAAAATACAAAGAAAAAATAAAGTAAGAAAGAAGAATTCGCTTTTAAACAAAACCAGAATTACAGAAAGTCAAATCTTCCATAATGACGTTTCTACCAATCATGTTCTCAAGTTTTGGTATTGAAAGCCTTTGTGTAACTCTTTTACAATGAAATTGCCTTAATGATTGTAGATTTTACCAAATCATTTTGTTTTCTATTAGAAACATGTGCAATACACATCATGTTGCTGAATAAATTACATGAAATGTAAACATTTGTTGAATTAGCATGATTATACTTTCAATCTCTGTCTGTAGTCATACTCGAATCCCTGAGAAGATTTACAAAGCTTTCTTTTTTAATATTGGCAGTTTATTGGTCATTTCTTGTAAAGATGCACAATATGAGAGTTTTTCTGTTTAAAACGATCTTAGTCATACGTTGTATAATATATGTTGCCTGTTGTTATAGGGAGGGTGTTTGTATGTGGAAGACAAAAAAGAGAGAGAGAGATAGAGTTCGTGAGAAGGAGAGAGGGAGAGAGAGAGGGAGAGAGATAGAGTTGGAGAGAAGGAGAGAGGGAGAGAGAGAGAAGAGTTGGAGAAAAGGAGAGAGGCAGAGAGAGAGAGAGAGAGAGAGAGATAGAGTGGAGAGAAGGAGAGAGGGAGGGAGAGAGATAGAGTTGGAGAGAAGGAGAGAGAGAGAGAGAGAGAGTGGGAGGGAGGGAGACGGGGAGACACGAAAATAAGACAGTGATGAAAGAATATTGAGAGAGAGAGAGAGAGGCAGACAGACAGACAGAGAAGGAAGGAAGAGAGATAGATTGTGCGAGGATGAGACAACTTGCAACTATAGGAACTAAATAAAAAGATTGCATTATACTAATGGTCCAAGTGTTACATTTACATGTATATAATTCTAAAATGCTGGGACACTGATACACAGTCGAGATATAATTAAAATATCCAGCCCGTAGAAGGATGATTTTAAATGCAAACACCAAGTATGTAATAATACTCCTTGCTTTATGATCTTGGAACACATGAACAGCTGAAATGTATCCCACTTGGCGGAGAATATCTGTAAATCAAATGAATGCCTCGGGCCTGCAATGGAAGCGCCTTTATGTAAATGTCACATTCTGTGTTGCTATGGCGAATTAATATTTTTGGTAAATTGAGCTGCCACTTCTGATTACAGCACCACATGTTTAGGAGATTATGATTTTAGATGGTTAAATAAAAATTGCCTGAAATGTAAGTCAAGTTCAGGTATATGTGAAGTGAATCTGCTGATGTTTTCCCCATCTCTGCGCTCGGTAATGAATTGTTAACATGTCGAACTCGCAGAATTCAAATAAACGTCCAAGTCGAAAGCCTTTTTAAGTACTCTTCACCTTATATAGGGCCTACTATTGTTCTAACCCTTGAGTTCTTTGTTATTCGGAAAAATCACAGGTAGATGGTCATTTTTGCGTTTTCATGCACGTTAAAAAAGTAGTGCTGTAACCACAAGGGCCCCCATCCCCACCCTAATAGATTTATGCATTGATAACAAAGACAAATTATCTTCACCAATTGATAATACTATACATTGAGAAGCAAAACCGTTTTTTCGGTTTTTGTTTATTGTTAGAGGTTCGTGTACTCTTATTTATTTCTAATGTTGAACTAAGGCAAGGGCAATACCTTCACCTTAACTCCCATATATCGGACACAGTAAGTTTTTTCGCATCTCCTGGGTGACTGCAGAAGTCGCTGACCATCCACCGAGAGATTAATTCGTCATCATCTTCCCTCGACCACATCGACTGGTCATCCATTTATCCTGATATGCAGCTGTAAAAGTTATCACAATTACTTAATTAAAGAACCAGCCTCTAGCAAGATTCATCGGCCTGCCTTTGTTCATTAATTATTTCCGCACATATCTTATATTTCTTTTCATTGTTTATGTATGTGTACATTATATATTTTTTCCCCATTTCCTCAAAGCGAAAGCGATATTATTCGGATATAAATAGACAACCCACTTCTACAGTACCCGCGTATCATTTTTCACAGCCTTGCGATTGCAGTTCTGTCAATCTCATCCAATCTTGTTTGTATACTTCTTTTTTTTTTTTGCGGGTAGGTGATATTGAATACAAGTATACTCTGAAGCGCATTATGATACATGTTATCATGCATACAAATGTTATTTTCTGCTTTCAGAATACATTGCACCGCGCTTTATCGTATGGATTTTTTTAAATTTTATTTTTATTTTTTTTATCTATTTATTTATTTATTTATTTTTTTTTTTTTTTAAATCATTATTTTATATATTTTTTAATTTATTTTTGTTTGTTTGACCCATCGCAGAGGTGACGTTTATCTTACGGATGACACCATCATGGTGTCATCATGACGTCATTTGGTATTGCGTGAGGTCATCGGTGTGGTGGACAGCGATGACGACATCGGTGTTGTAACATCGATGACGTCATTGGTATTGCGCCATCGACCGGAAGTCGGGTCACGGGCCATAGGTCGCGGGTCATAGGTCACGGGTCAATGGTCATGGGTCATAGGTCACGGGTCAAGGTCACGGGTCTCTTCCTTAACTACTTATATTTCATACAATCGCGCAATAATTGATAGCAAAATCTAACATATTGGTGGATTCATAGTTTGCGCATGGGTGTTTGCAGAGGGGAGGGGTGGGGCGTGGGTAAAGTACAAGACCATTACCTTTACAATACAATTTTGGGCTCTTAAAGGGATGCAGTAACATTGAATGATATTCAAATCACATTTAATTCGATTTAGCTTATTTTGCCAACATTATAATTATAAACACTTAGGTCAGTCTGGTATCTCTTCAAAATTGCAAGCTAATTGCTTGCTGTACCTTCGAGATATCAATGATTTTATACTCAAATTTTATAAACCAACACCGGATGGTTTATAAAACCATGTGCTTTTTCCACATGGCACAACATACACCCATTTCCTGTTGAATAGCCCCGACCCTAGCGGCCTAGTGAGCTGGCAGCAGAGGGTACTGGTGTTCGGCTACATGCTTGGCATTGTTTGCTACACTGTTTTAAGGTAGTAAATGACTTCCATTTAATCTGAAACTTTCAGTAGTTTGTTTTTACTGTAGGAACAATATAATTTTATTAATCTTGATCTAATTGCTCTTGTTTTTGAAAGTTACTCAATCCCTTTAACTAATACTTGCTATAAGGTGGTTTCATATCTCATTAAGATATCACCATGATCACCGTACGCAGTGCTTATTCATCTTATACATTTCACATGTAATGCCTCGATGTGATTGGCTTGGTGAAATCCTAACACTTGTTGTTCTTAATATTATTGTGGACAATTGCCACCGCAAAAAAAAAAAAAAAAAAAAATAAAATGTTGACGAACAACTTTGTTGCCTTTTTAAAGATCTAGGAGAGTTTCAAATTCATGAAAATTCGAATCAAATTGTTCATTATAATAGGAAAAGCATCATTATCTTTATCTTTCCATCCAAATCTATAATTGCACCTGTCTACTTTTATTCTGTCCCTCTTTTTACCCCCTTCTCTCTCTCTCTCCATTTCTCCCTAGCTTCTTCATCTTTATCACGAATCATATTCTGTCCTCTGCCCTCTTTTCCCCCCATTGGATCTACCTCTTTATATATATCTCTCTCTCTCTGTGTCTCCCTCCCTCCCTCCCTCCCTCTCCCCCCCCTCTCTCTCTCTCTCTCCATCATGTTGATTATGACGTCAAGAGTTGTTCAACTGAAGCTAGAGAGACCCAAACTTAGATCATGACATCTCAATCTCGAGATCTCGGGAGTGATACGATAATTCATTTTCTTGTCCTTTTTCCCGCGCCAAGACAGTGTGACATCTTCTTCCTGTTTATGACGTGTTGGATGGAATGAGGTCAATGAAATCAGAGTGAAGCCTATTAGTACACCCCTAATCACAGCATTGAATCTCAACCCATGACACATCGATACAAACCTTCATGTCAGGACACCCATAGTGTGATGAGAGAACCAGGCGACTGATGGGCCCCGCCCCCTTCCCCCTTTGCAAAGGTACCTAAAATCAGTGTTTTGGCCCTTGCCCCTAGCTCAGAAAAAATAAAAATAAAAAGAAGAAAATAACTGCCCCGAGTGAATGATTTATCCCTACCCCTATGGATGTTTTGAGAAGTTATCTTTGGATGGCCGGAGGGCACGTAAAAGAAATAGAAATTCAAATTTTTCCCCCACTCCCATGATCCGCACCAGATATAACGACACACACAAATCTCTTCTCGCCACTTGTTGCAGTTGACTGGGCACGTATGTTCCAACCGCTCGTTTCCTGGGCGCATCCATGTTGAAATGTTATAATTAGCATAACCACTGAACCGGTTCCGTGAACTCGCGCCACCTGTAGTTAATGTCGATTTGGCGCCCCCTAAATTTAAGGTCGACTTGACGCCCCTAGTTTAAGTCAATTTGACGCCCCTATGTTTAAGCTTTAATATGGAGCCCCTACCTTTAAGCTCAATGGCGCCCCTGTAGTTTTAATGTCGATTTGGAGCCCCCTAAACTAAGGTCGACTTGACGCCCTAAGTTTAAGGCGTCAATTTGGGCGCCCCTATGTTTAAGCTTGATATGGGCGCCCCTACCTTTCAGCTCAATCTTGCGCGCCACCCGGGTTGCCCGGGGCCCATAAAGCCCCCCACCCCCCCCCGATACCCAGAGTCACCCCAGAATACACGCATGTGTAATAAAATAATCAGCGCCCTCACCGACCATATTAGAGTTTGAGGATACATAGTCCCATATATTTAGTTTTTGTATGTAATTAAAAGCGTCAGCCCAAATTAAAAGAATTTTTACATAAAAGAATCAATATATTCATGTTACCAAAATCACAATATCAAGGTAGATTTGCTACAAAAAAGATAAAAGAAACAAAATAAAAACACTGAAAATTCGGAAAGAAGATAAAAATTGGGTTATAAATTAATGTAATCTTCCCTCAAGTGCCTTAATTAGCAAATTAGTTTTAAATGCCATCGGGTGTTGATTGTCTAAATTGTTAATTTCAAAGTTAGATTCAGGGGAAACCGTGACAAATGCGTTACTAAAACATTTTAATCTCATTAGATATCTTATTGAAGATTTTGAAAAAATTATTTCAGCCTTGGAGAAGACAAAGCGAGAAAAATAACTGCGCCCTCAGCGTAACAATATTAGCTGCCCTACTTGT
>CALNVZ010000218.1:2243749-2269084 GCA_940671915.1 Paracentrotus lividus | reverse complement strand
GAAGTTCACGGAACTGGTTCAGTGGTTATGCTAATTATAACATTTCAACATGGATGCGCCCACGAAACGAGCGGTTGAAACATACGTGCCAAGTTATCATAAAGAATTATTATAGATGAACTGGTCTTACGAAAATAAATTATCTTTTCATGAATGGGAAAAAAAGCTTTGTAAATCTTAGTGGTATTTTCTCGTCGTTTTTTCTTTCATGTGAATTCTAAAAAAAACAAAGAAGACAAATAAATAAATAGAAATGGATTTTGTTAATAGAATGTGGCATTTATAACCAAAAATCCTCGTAGAAGCTTATCGATATCAGTCTAAATTATACCAAATCACCTTTGATTGATTTAATTTAAGTTTTAAAGAGAGAAAATGGAGAATACTAATATTCAAACGACATAGACAACTAAATTGCCCCCTTTTCCACATAGGTGCACATTTTCTTAAAAGGTCGTTGAAACTATTGATAATAGCGATTAGAATATGCATGAATATCCGAATTGACTAATCTCATAACCTCAGCGAAAGTAATATCCAACCAATGTTAAAGAGATAAAAGAAAAGAGAAAAGGAAAAGAAGAAGTTTAAAAGTTGTTTGAATTTATGTTTGGGGTTGTTATAAAAGTTGGAAAAAAATATTTGCTATTCTAAACAGAACATAAAGAAATTATTCATGATCAGACCTTCTTGAAAATTATGGCATTGATTTATTCATTAAACTGTCTGGAGTCTAGTGTCTACATTTGAACTTTTCAAAGTCCTCGAATATTATAATCTGAACGTCCGTTGGTAGAGCATTTCTTCCAATTGAAATAAAGAAGTATAAGTTTACATTTATAGTTATGGGAAGATTGTAATGTACGATATCATGTCATATCCATTGTCAAACATGGAGAAGTCTGCTTCCTAGATTGTATGTTTCTGAAATGCTCCTAAAGGGTATCTCATGTTTCATTATGCTGTACATGTATTTTTTACCACTTGTATAATATTAGGTTCTACATAAAGAAGATTGCAATATAATCCGATCGTATATGCCATGCACATTCGCGAGGAGAAATGTTTAAAACATCTCTATGGCATGTGAGGTGAAGTTTCAAACTAAAGAAAGTGATTCAAAAGTGCAGAAAGTAAAATTAGAACTCGAATCAGATTCCCAATGGCGGATTTATGCGATGATATTCAAGGTGTGTACCTATACTGTACACGTACGGTTCAGTGGCGGATCCAGGATTTCATAACGGGGAGCAAAATTTGAATTTCAGTTTTTTGTACACCCAATTTTTTGTTTGGGCATCCGGAAGGTCGTCATTTTCATATAACAGCCAAACTGCCATATAGGAAAGGTAATTAAGTCGTTCACTCGTTCATTAAAAAAAAGTCAGGATGGAGGGCCCGGATGCCCCCTTTAAAAGGCCAAAAATATCCGATTTTAGGCACTTATGTGATAATGATGATGATCCACAGCATTTATATTGCGCCATATTTCTGTTGAAAACATTCAAAGGCGCAGGTTCATCCAAATTAAGTTAATTACTACACATCTGTCGAAATTTCTTTCTAGATTTTCGGATGTGCACCAGCATATAATTATGTGGTACAGTTCACCGTGCGCCCCTCATCTTAGAATCTTATACCCGCCCCTCGATTCCTTAAAAAGGTTGATAGCTGGAAAGCATATTACGGCGTTTATTATACCGTATACGAAGAGCTTGCAAGCAAAAGGAACTAAATCCACTTTTGTAATTTCAGAGAAAATTGCATTTGTTTACCAGATTATGTACATGCGTCTGTGTTAAAGTGAAATTACAAGAATCATTTTCTTCCAGTTTCAATCAACATTCACAGGCTTTTGTTCAAAGACAGGTATGTACCTGATCAATGGCCTGGTATCAATAACTCAATTTTTTATCAAAAGTGGATTTAGTCCCTTTTGCTTGCAAGCTCTTCATACGTGGATGGGTACATGAATTATGCAATCATTATACCTGTATGGGCAGCATGGTATTAGAAGACAAGTACTATGTCATATGAACCTTTGGTAGATGTAGTTCGGTGTTACACTACTCGACAGAAGACGTTGAAGAGGGCTGATGTAATGTCTACAAAGAACATTCAAAGAAGAAGAAGAAGAAGAAGAAGAAGAAGAAGAAGAAGAAGAAGAAGAAGAAGAAGAATTCTTTCCCGTTACCTTGCCCTCTCCCTTTACTTAAGTAATCATGATAGTGGGGGCTAGGGGAGGGCGTATGATCACATGTCACCTCCGAGTTAGGTCCATACAATATGCGTTCATGGTAGATGTAACTCAATATAACAAATACATCTGAATACTTCTCCGTGATTAAAAGGTGTTCTTTCGTCGAATTCTGCTTTATTAAAAAAAAAAAGAAAAAGAATTTTATGAAACTTACCCTTTATCTTTCAAAACTCAAAACGATGATGGGTGTCATCAGATCTTTAAAGTTAAGGAGTGAGCGCCCCCTGGTGCCCGCAACGAAGCTATTTCAGATGACATAAATCAAATCCTTTCGGTTATTTCTCACTTGTCATGAAATTAATTCCAAACATGTATTAGATATCACACTTGCCATGCTGTAGGAACAGAGTTTGAATCTTTCATGTCTCACTCAACCATAACCAAACATCTCTATTTCACGTAGGAAGTATGGGTTATAAGAGCGGGATCGTAAGGCTTGTGATGAGGGGCCAACGGTGGTTACGAGGTTTATATATATTCTCGGATTGTCTAATACCACAAGGAATATAGCCGTTTGGTATATTATATACATCTGGTCTAATTGCTGTTTGGTCAAATTCTTACGAGGGCTAATTGCCATTTAGTCTAATGCGCAGATGGTCAGTTTTCCAAACATCTCTATTTCAAGAAGGACAATGAAGGAAGGATGGGTTATAAGAACGGGAGTGCAAGAATGGTGTCTATGAGGGGCCAAGGTGGTGACGAGGTTTATATCCACTTTGTCTACTAGCAGGTTTTTTCGGGTGTTTCCATTACCTGCTACCCTGCTACACTTCCAATTTCTGCTATACACCTTTTTCAATTTGGACTCGACCATTTTATTCCCGTTTCTGTGATTGGCTACTTGCTATATGAATATTATATATCGCCACCTTTCCTGATAAATGTTATTTGCAGTAAGAAGAGAATGTATTTGTGTGCGTGTACTCTGTGTGGGCGATAAACGTCACGCTGAAAAAATACGATACGAACATCGTACGATTTTTACTGCAAATCCTTGATCTGTAAAGCTTTTCTTCTCTTTATTCTATATTTATCATTTTCATCATTATCTGTTAATAATAAATGGCCGTCTAGATGCTTTCGATTCGTTCTTAAAGTTGATTTCGGGAAGACGTAGGCCTACAAATGGTACTACAAAATACAAGGTTTGTTGTGTGAGAAGCGACAGCGCAGTCAGCAGCGTCACGAGCTGCTTCTCTCTTCTTCTTACTTGAGTATTGATTTTCTGACAGTCATTGACTGTCATTCACTTATTGAAAAACAGAAAAAACAACTAAAAAAAAGAGTGAATGTAAAATGCAGCGCAATGAACCTTGACAAAGTTGTTTTGTGACTATAAATTGACTTGGTTGTCATTGATGCTTGTTCTTAATTATAATCCTTGTATGAATCGATGGCAGTCTTTACACCCTCCCCGTGTCCGCTCCGCTTAATTTTCTCCTTAAATGCCCCCTTTTTTAATCATTTTACGAAATGTCGAAAAATGCCTTGTTTTATTTTCCTCGCTCCGTTCGACTGCTCACTCGTTGCTAATGCACAATGTTACGATCTGATATTGATATCCGGCGCCAGATAACCAGATCAAAAACATTGTATCGGCATCTGTTTAAAGTGTAAATTACACATGCCGGAGTAGGTCAACGACCTTGCTTATTTTTATCTGGAGCTTTGCAATTTACGTTATTGTAATGTTGGACACAAAGAAAACAAGATCCCGGCAATGTGTCTACGAGAGGGGGGATCGGTGTAACAACTTAGATCAAAAACAATAGGTCATCGACATGCCAAGAAAGGTGGCGATAATATATCATGAGCAAAATAGGCAATACAGAAACGGGATAAATGGTCGAGTCCAATTGAAAAGGTGTATAGCAGAAATTGGGAAGTGTGCAGGGTAGCAGGTAATGTTGGGAAACACCGCGATATCTTTTTTCTAATTTCTCTGATTGTCGGTACCATATCGGATAGACCCATTGGTTACTACCAAACCTACTAAAAGGCTGTCCCACAGAAGGCGATCGTTGTGGCGACAACTGCGAAACTACTTTTTTAGTACCCATCCGGCCATCGATTCGCAGGTCGAATCGCCATATATCGTTGAATTATCGCGTCTGTCGCCACAAATACGTAGCAAAATTTATGTTGCCGCAGTTTCTCAAACAAGTTAAACAATAGCCGGCGTCATTTGGGTTGGCGTCAATATCTTAGCCTCTTCTCTTTGTCGCAACGAAGGTGCTATCGTAGATCTGTCCCAGATGAAAACAGTTTAGCAGTGTGAACGCGGTCAGGTTAGGTTGCCGCGCTCCAGCGTACGTTTGCACGCATCGCTGAACCGAAAGGCCAGTGAAATTTAATCGCTACGCCTTTGTCGCCACCTAACATTCACCAAATTCAGGATTGCCTCCCTTCAGATATGTACAGTCGCCGCTGATTTTTGAAATTTTCAAAAATCACTCACGACCCAAATTATAATGCGCGACTGAGAGGACTATCATGAATATGAAGGCGACAGGCCGCCACAGGTAGAAAACACTCGATCGCCTGTGTCAGTCGCAAGGATCGCCACAGTGCCCAAGTTCATATTTTGGTTGATTTGAAGCTGCGACAAGAGAAGTCGAGCCGCGAGATGCGCAAAGGTCGAGCCTATTGTATTATCGGATACCAACTATTGTTAGCCTATTGTTTGCGTGGAAGCAAGTCGTTGTCGTAGCCTATCGTAGACAGAGTCGTAGATACGTATATGATCTTCGGTCACCTACGATTCTGACACGATTCTGGCAGGTTCTAACATGCACAAGTTGTCGCCACAACGATCGCCTTCTGTGGGACAGGCCCTTATGTTTCACTAAATATAGGGGAGACCGGGTATGGACGTTACAAAATTCACATTTTGGGCCAGATAATTCTAATGAAAGAACTCACGCACTCCATATTGGGTCTGTAGTTAGCCTATTATGTTGGCTAAAACCTGAGGCATATAAAACTTGAAAACATGTAAACACTAATTAACTACAGCTTAATTAGTGAAGACATTTTTTGGTAACAACCTACCCCATATACGGGGTAGGTGGGGTCAATTGTTACAATATGTAAACATACGGGGTAAGTTGACAATGTGTAAATCTCTTATACCATACTTTAATTTCAACTTTCCAGTTTCTTGACATCGTTAACAGTAGATCAAGTAGAGCTCTAGAATAGACAAAAGTAATAACAGAAAATAAAAATATTAACACCTGAAAATTGAGACAAAATGTAATTTTACATATGTAATGTAATTGGGGTAAGTTGTTACATCAACATGGGGTAGGTTGTTGTAACAACCTACCCCATGGGTGATTTTACACACATAAATCAACTGTAGCACAGTCATTAGGCAGAATTACAGGGCATGGCTAGGGGGTATATTAGTGACATACATGACATACATGTACTATATTTACAATACCAGACTTTCATCATGTGCCTTCAGTTGTAAGAGCTATTACAAATTTCAATTTTTGTCAAAAATTTACTTTGAACTGTAAAAAATGTTTTTTGTTGATTTACTTTTTAATAAAACAACGGAGAAACCTCACGACCAGCAGATCATCACAGCTATGTGTAGGCTGTATATAGATGCCAGTTAGCACATCCTCTCTTGTTCCATCTTAGCACACTGAGAACTGTAACAGCTGACCCGTGTAACTTCCATACCCGGTCTCCCCTACAAGTACGTAATTCAGAAAGAAATGAAATTAAAAAACATAATAAAATGAGTAATTGAAAAAAAAAAATGGTTGAGAGTTATATAGTGCATTAGTGTCATCCTTATCTCTTATCTTAAAAAAAATGTATAGAAAGAAAACATGGTTCGGGCATGTTGTCCTGTCGGGGAAAGAAGTTGCTATTAAACATCCTAAGTAGATTCATGGATCCTATCTCTAGTTTGATCCTTGGTAGAATAATACACTCTATTGTTCCGATTTATCAACAGGTGGTGTACCTCTCTCCCTGCCTGGGCAACAAGCCTTTTGAATATTGACAAAATTGATGACTTTTGCCGCCCCCACCAAAATTAATGACCCTACTCTACAACCCCTCCCTGACAGCTAAGGACCGTCAGATGTCTGTTTCATTACATGGCAACAACTTCTCACATCTCACGACTGAATTCATTTTAACATGATCTCGTGGGCAAAATAAAACATTAATCCCCAAAATAAGATATATGAGTAAAAATAAACCATATCACACTTCTCATACAGATCCAGACTTACTACAGAGGTTGTTGTATGGTTGCAATGAGTGGTCTAGTGCCCTGTAACATAAAGAATTACGATGGATAAAAAGTTACGATCGATTTCATTTCGGTAGCCTCATTATTGACAGGATGCCCCAAAGGGGATGTTCTTCATCCTAATCCTAACCATAACCCTGATCGTAATCATATCCTAATCCTAATCCATAATTGTGACCTGTACTCCCGAAATGAGGTTACCGAGATAAAATCAATCGTAACTTTTTATCGATCGTAAGTCTTTATGTTACAGGGCACAGAATTGGTATTCATTAGCCATAAGCTTTAGTAGACCCAGTGGACAGATAATACTGCCAGGGATGGATGCATTTGAAAATATGATACATCTGGACATTTGCAAAAGGGCGCTTAAAGTTCAGGTTGACTTTGGTCATTGGTCTGAGAGAAAAATAGCATATGAGGGACACCTTCGTGAGTATGGTCCCGAGTAAAAAATGCATTCAAATACAATAAAACGAAGAATTGCAGAGAGAAAGAGCACAGAGGGAGGGAGGGAGAGAGAGAGAAAAAAAAATCAAAAAACAAACAAAAAACAAAGCAAAAAAGAAGAAATAAACACAATAGAAAATCTGAAAATTTGAAAAACAATAATGAAGGAATTATGATAAGAAACAGAGTGTCCAGGTTTAGGAACACATAAAATGAGGGGGGGGGGTTGAGTCTATCGAGAGTTTAATGTTTGATGTTTAACATGTGTAAGTGGCAGGGAGGATTTGTAATTTTATAAGACGGTAAATTCGATTTGTGATTTTTTTTTAATGATATATATTTTCAAACGATGAGTTGAAGCTAATCATGAACTTGTACTTAGGACAAGTAAATGAAACGAATGAATGAAGAAAGAAACTGAGAAACTAAAAGGGATATAAAGAGAGGGAGAGTGAGAGGGAGATAGAAAGAGAGGGGGCAAGAGAGAGGGAATTTCAATAGGTGTCATGATAAAAAAATGATAAAAATATAAATTGATAGTGCGCTGTGTTTTTAGACAATCACTGATGATGTATAATTCCTTATTTTTCCTTTAGAACTTGACCCAATAACCAGCTCCTAATCCCAAATTGGTCCCATAATAATATTATACTCCATGGATATGAGTATAATTATGATGCATAAAGATAGCTCAGTTAACTGGGCCATATCGATGCAGTTCATTTAACGAGACACTTTTCTTTGCGCCTGACCTACTTTTCAAAGCTATATGCTTTTCTCAATTGTAATATTATTCTATACTAGTTTTGTAACTATTTTGTAAATATGTTTCTTATGTTTGTATTTGAATATACACAGGGCCTCCTTGTAAAACAGTGCTTGAATACTGATGGAGCTACCCTGTTTAAAGAAGACGAAATAATTAAAAAAATAAATAAATATGTTGAGCCCCATTCGTAAAGGACATTATAGATAGGCCATTGACTTTCTCAAAAAGTGTAAGCAATAATTGTTCTCAATAATTAGAAATAAGATACGCGATATGATACCACAAACACTCCTGATTTTGTATCAAATGTAGAAATGAGGAATGTATTAAGCTGTTAAACTGGTTTTTATTCTGTTGATCAAAAACCGCATCCACTTGGTCAATAAACGATGCTGTCCATCCTTTGTGCACATGAATCTGTCTTACACCACAGGCAAAATAATAGTTCTAAAAAAAATAAAATAATAATAAATACAATAATATTTTGTTACAGTAGGCCTATGCAGAAGCAATATGGTCATGCAGGACAGTTTTTTAAGCTCGTTATAGTGGTCAAGCTTTCTTAGAGATAATTCTCACAGTAATATCACTGAGAAAGATTGAAGACTGAGAGTGATATGACGAAAATATATTTTTAAAAACAAAAAATCAAATGCCAGATATATTTTGGTTGTTGTTGAAAATAGATCAACTCTAACTAATCTTAAAACATGATAAACTTTAAAACACTTATTTGAATAGATTTACATTTAGTTCGTCATAATTATATGCCAGCATAGGAAGCCAATATCTTAAATTCTATTTTTCTTCGTCTGCCTTTCAATCCGTACAATATCTAAAATGTTGTCCTAACGGCGTTGTAAAGATTAAAGTGAGAAAGAAGTAGACTTATAGGAATATTGAAGATCATTATATGCAGGGGAGAAAAACGGGCAGACATAATATACTTAGAATGAAGTGTCGAAAACAAAACGTGGCTTTTGTCCAATAAATCTGGATGTTTTCATATCTTATGAAGATAGCCATAGTGTGATGATAAACAAGCTATTCGTGGCTCGTTTATTCTCGACTCAGTCTGTGGGTACTAATGGTGTCTCAGTGGGATTCTATTTTAAGAGTGGAAAGGAGGAGGGATGGTTTTGCACGACATATTTTTTTTTGGAATTACAAAGTTTCTCACTATTAAACTTTTTAAATGGAGATCCATCCTACTGCAAAACCCCCACCGCTAAAAAAATAAAAATAAATTCAGGGTTAATAGGGATCGGAATATAGATTAATGCTGATTTCCATTATTTGTTGGCCGTGTAGTTTGATTGCTTCAAAGTTTTCACGAACTTTGTTGCCTAATGACTGATGGCCAAACATGATGCAAATGCCTACTCCGTGGATGTTGTGATTAACAAAATAGCGCCCCAGACCCCTCATCTCCTACAGTAACAACACTGGGGGTAACGCCAGAACCCCACCATCTAATACAGTAATAATAATACAGGGGTAATGCCCCAGAACCTTCCCATCTCCTACAGTAATGACACAGGGGGTAACGCCCAGAACCATCACCATCTCATACAGTAATAATACAGGGGTAATGCCCCAGAACCTTCCCATCTCCTACAGTAATGACACAGGGGGTAACGCCCAGAACCCTCACCATCTCATACAGTAATAACCTTCCCGCCTCCTACAGAAATGATACAAGGGGAAATTCCCCTCAGACCTCCTCGCCATCTTAAACCAGCTGGAGTTATAACAGGGGTAACTCCCCAAACCCCATCCCCATTTCTAACCAGCTTTAGGAATGGGACAGTGGATAATGTGCCCCTCCACTTTATAGGGACAGGGAGGGAGGAGGGGTAATGCTCGATCCCCACCCCTCCTCCAACATCGACAAGATGATGCGTTCAAGGCGGTACCAGACCGATGAGATGATGCAGCTCTAAAAGCCATTAGAGTTATGAGTGTTTGTTTCTCTTAGACAAACACTTTAAGATTCATAACCTTATAATAGCTGTGGTGATGGTCTTTTAATAGCTGTGGTGATGGTTTCCAGCCGTTCAGTAGACCACACCATGATGAAAGGACAAAGCGAGTGACCGAGAGATTATGACATAATAAGTCCCAAAGTTTGTCTAAAAGTGTCCTCATGATCATAATTATGTAATGCATAATTGTGGTGGAATGATTTAACTAATAATCCAGTAATAGACATGAGTAATCAACAGAAATCGAACAGAAACGAATAAAATACAAAGAACATTTTGAGCGCCATTCCCATTTTAGAGGTTCAGATGTCGTATTAATATTGGTCTAATATACAGCAGAATAATGTTTCTGGTTATGAGAATAATACTCGCGGGTATATAATTATAATGATTATGCTGTTATTTTATTCACTCAACTTGTAAAAAGACATTGAATGAAAATTCAAAGGATGATGCAGTTTTTCTCAGAACTCGTCTATTTACATGATACATGATTATATTTCAATAATAATTGCAAGGGATATTTATAAATGGCACTTATCTGTCTCTCACAATTATTATATATGCGAGGAAAATGAGAAGACTTAACGATTGTCTTCCGAGATACCACTGATTAAAGAAGATATGGTTTTCATGTCCTGTCTCCTTCGCCGAATTAGAGCTAGTTTAATTAGAATACCAAATAAGGTTGTAAACCTGGTGAGAGGCTTAACGCCTAGCTGTGGAATCGAGATAATCTCCTTTCATTTGCATAATGCATCTCGATTTAAAATACGAATTTAGAGTTTTTCAATAATTTGATTTTGCATACAATTGAATTTCTAAAAGCTGAAGAACCTTTAAATCCCTTTGATAACATTTCCTTTTCACGTGGAATGCATTAGTTTTCTTTATTTTACAATTTAAGTTTCTGTCATAAGATGCATAATTGTTATTCCATTAAAATATTCTTTCTGTAATAAAACAGTACATTAAACTCCGGATTATAACTACTAAACCGTACCTTAATATAAAACATAAAGTACTACATTGAATTATGTACACTGTTCGTCATAAAGGTGGAATATTTTTTTCTGGCTCAAGCGACATTATGTTGCTCCGTTTTTAATTTCTTGAATGTGTTTGTCACCGCATTCACTTTCATGGATCCTGGGTATATCTTGGAAGTTCCCTCAACTCTTCCTGGGGATTTTTCTTCAAAAAAGTTTGTCACCCCCAGAAGATGGCCATTTTTGTCATTTTTTCTTATTTTGGGGGCCCTTTTTTGTTCACGCGACCCACCAAAGCCCCCTCAGTCCTACCCCAAGGAAACACGTCTGAGGTGGAGATTTGTTATTGTTCTTTAAATTAAAACTAGATTTATGGTTACAGGCTCGACTCTTTTGTCTAAGGGAGGGGTCAAAACAAATTTTTGATTAGGGTTCAACATTCATTTTATTCATTTTTACACCATGGAAATTTCTATTTTCCCTAAATTGTATTTTAAAATCTCAACTAAACATAAATCAAAATAAAATATTATCAATAATGACTTTTTACAGCCTTGTCATGAAGGCTAACAAAATTTAAGGGGAAAACGATGATATTTAGGGTTAAAGGTGGTTTTTCATTTCTTTTGTTTTCAGCATAAAGATGGAATAAAATATTTCGAATTTTCCCCAATCTCGTTTTTTTACTTCAACCCCTCCCCTAGACAAGAGACCTTAGCCTGTCCCCAGAAATATAGATTTAACTTAAAGAACAATATAAAACAGTATACCTCAGCCGTATTTCCTGGGGGTGGGACTGAGGGGGGCTTGATCGGCCGGGAAAACAAAAAGGGGCCCCAAAATGAGGAAAAATGACAAAAATGGGCATCACGGGGGTTGACAAAACTTTTTTGTAAAAAGGTCCACGTGAAGGGTTGGGAGGATGTCCAAGATATAGCCAGGATCCCGAAAAGTAAATGCAGGGACAAACATATTCAAGAAATTAAAGTCAGAGCAAAATCATGTCGCTATAGCGGCAAAAAAATATTCCACCTTTATGACGGACAGTGTAGTTTCACATTTCTCCTTCAGATGTATATGGATACTGAATAAAGCTGTACAATTTATAATTAATTTCAAACCCACAGCATGCACTCTATAAAAGAAAGGGGAAAATGATCACAGTGCCTCACTGTCATAATTGATATTAAAAACTGAATGACACATGCATAATAAATAAAACAACATTAGCAAAATACAGCTAACTGTAACGTGTATGGTGGTGTGACCATAATTCGCGCGTGACCTTAGTTCACGCACATCGAATATCTCAAAAAGTAATCACTATCGTGAAAATCCGATAGCACCATCAGAAAGAGGGACCCAAAAATAGATTAAGAACCAAACTTTCGTCATGGTACGGTGTTCTATCAAATAAATAAGAATGAAACCACTTAATGGCATTTGCAGAAAAACCATGGTGTTTTAACTTATACTATCATACCTAATTCTTCTAATCGACGAGGTAATATACCGCATATATCACGCTTTCATCATAAAGTCATATACAAACACCCAATTTTAACATACCATAATCTATTTGGCCAAATTATTAAGAACTTGCATCACCATAATCATTGACACATATACATAATAACAACACACTAAGGCTGTCTATCAGTAGACTATAAGTTTTTCTATCTAAACTCCGCCCAACTATGATATATATGATATGTCAATATAAATTAATTATCAAGTCACGCAATTCATTCAATGATGTACTATTATCTTTGCCTCTAACAATCTTTTCAATAACTTCTTAAGCTAGTATACACTCAAGACAGATTATCAGGCCTATCGGAATGTTCATGATATTCCTATCACTTCTCTTACTTCATATGAAAGCGCTACATTTAGCTGTCCTATTACCATTCACATGAGGAATACAACAAGATCACGAAATTGAATGACTCATATATTATATATTATAAACATCACCACGCTGCAGTGGAATTAACTACCTTCACAACTACAATAAAATCTCAAAGTATTCGTATAGCTTATTGCCATCTAGTCCACAAGATGCTTTTGTTATTTTACAACTTTTTAGGGCTCATTTAAACAATATCTAATTCAATATTACAATCAAGATTAAAGTTCTACGTCCTTTGAGTAAATTGTAGTGAGCGGAACACCTGACTGTCAGCTAATGTTACTCTATGTTAATACAGAATTATTATTCAGTCCTTGTAACTGATTTAAGTAATATTAAGAGTGACATTTAGCAATAAGAAACGTGCTCATTAAATTCACAATTGTTTATCGACCTACTATCTTTATTGTCTAAAGGAGGTTTACCCTTTCGGCTCGGTAATATTTCTTAATAACTACATTTACATTATGTTCAACTACACTGTTTATTTTAACATCTCAAATAATTTCTATTGCGAACTATTCATATTTTACTCCAACTTTAACGCATTGTTGAATATTATTTCATATAGTTTTTATAACTACTATATCAATCTTCTAGCATTATGATATTCATAAACTCCATTTATTCTTGTCCGACTGTTCTATATATTCCGTAATGTCACTTGTTATCCAAGTGAATGTTTTTCTCTATTCTCCTTGTTTTCAGCGGTAGTATCAATAAATTTTTATATAGAATTCTTCCAGTTTTTCCCATAAAACGTCATTATGGTTATTTTTTCGAAACTCAATCATACTAATAAATCGTTTAAAACCATTTCATTGAAACCGTTTAAACAACCGTATCTTATACATTGGATCGCTTCGTATCTTTTCTATTCAAATTTTCCAAATCTGAAATGGCACTAATTGAGGTGTCATCAATCAACAATAACTAGGTTTTATAACATTGAATCATCTATGATGCTGCTTTATTGTTAGGACTCTAGTCGTCTGTTCATCAGTTGAATCAAATGATATGTTCATTTAGAGCCTTTAAGCGGATGTTTTCAGTACAAGATTTGCTTTATCAAAATACAGTTTAAATCACCATTAAGACAATTCAAAAATTTTAGAGGCATTTTACCTAAGCATATCATCAATTTTACAAAAAAAATCATTCGTTGCACTGGTGGTCTTATACAAACATATATAAATACAAAAGGAGTAGAAAATATAGGACGTACTTCAAGGCAGATCATTTCTAACTCATTAACATTCTAAAATCCAATTTCTACGGGAAACACCTAGCGCGGTTGATAGCGTAGACTAGCACTCCACCGCCACGTGAAGTTTAACGGTCTTTAAAACGAAAAATTACAAAAGTCTTGTAAATGAAAAACTATCATTAGATTATCTTCACTACAAATAAGGTCTCATTTAGGCCAATTATAGCTATGTCATTTAAGTCTTGATGTATACTATTTAAAATCATCAATTTGTTCACAAAGTCCTCTTACATTTAAAAAACACATAGGGATTCCTTTGTTGAAATGTGGAATTGATCCCTGATGGGGATTTATTATTTTACTTATGCATTCTATATCAAGATGAAGATTAACAATGTTATCATCAACACATTTACGGGAGTTTGGGGGAATAGAGAGATCCACAAGATCATTGATAATCTGGCAAGATTGTACAATTTTTTTGTTTTCATTTTGCATGATATGTTGGCTCTTCTTCTTCTTGGGCCCTCTGGCCTAGTAATAATGGCAAGACCTTTATCTTATGCCCTTAGCCTGGCCACAATTATGACACGAAGTTCAGTTTTCCAATGTCTACATGATCGAGAACTGTGATTAGGCTCTCGCACAGAATGAGCTCCTGATGGGGAGGGGGGTCCTCAGTCACTGATGGCATAAGGAAGGGAGTAAGGTAGTGGCGGCCATTGGCGATGGGGATAAGAAGTTGCACGAGCGAGCACATCATACTGCGATTGAACGTGTTGTAGAAGATGGATGATACAAAGGCGGACGCTGCGATGCGTGAAGTTGCCACGGTGGAACTGGATATTGTTGAGCCGGATATCCACGAACCGGATATACGCGGTATTTAGAGCGTCACTTCCGTATCTTGGGACCCGGCTCGGTTGACTATTTGATGGAACTTCGATGCTACCCGGCTGTCTGGGAGGACCCGACGTTCTTTCGCCTGGCGGGGGACGCTGATACCGTCTATCAGGAAGGACTGGTGGGGGTGGGGTTGATGTCCTACCCCTAACTGCAGAAGAACTCTTGACAATAAAGTCGACACTGTTCTTTATCTTTTTCACATCATCTTCTAATTGGGCTATTCTTATAGACATACACTTGCACTTCATACAAATGCGATCTTCACTCTTGAGGTCACAAATAATGCATTTGTTACAAATCGGATCTGGTTGACCATCTTGAACAATAGGCGTATCAGGATTGATGATAGGCGATCGATTTGAGACTGATGATCCATTATTCGATACAATGGTGCTATTGTCATCTATGCGGTCATTGGCATTTGTACTTGTGTTCATATGAATTGTTGTAGATTGATCTTTTAGTACAAAATGTCGGGCGATCTCGGAGTTTATATCGGGATAGACTTTTAGAACATCGTGAATAGTAGAATTTGTATCGTTATCTGAGTTATTACTCGAAGATTTTGCAATGTGAAGTAGTTTGATAGTAAAAGACAGAAATTTCAGTCGTAATGCCTTTTGAAAGTTTAAATTTGAAGCCTGGTGTTCCTGGAATACCTTTGCATTTATTAGTTCGAATTGATTTTGATTTTGGTGACATGGTGTAAGTTCAAAATGATGAAGCGTTCAAAAAGACAGCAAATCTCAAATTAAAATAACTTACTCCGAAGTGTAGAAACAGTAGAAAGTCAAAGAGAAGTCTTCACTCTATCATAACGATCATATACGATCATATTATATATGTGGTACGTGTGTACATCAAACTCTGTGTATAAGAGTCACAGAAAATCTTTCCAGCACATCAAAAAGGCGTATAAAAGGTGGGATTCACGTCAAAAATATCCATAAGCATCCAAGTAAACACTGTAGAATACATTAATCATTAATCATTGTATTCACTAGCTGATAATAACTACTAGAAAATACAATTCCGAAGAGCGAGTGAAAATCTCATTAATCAACGTTTTACAATATATATATGTATGTATATATATATATGTTTGTAATCCCTTTCTGAATATGGTCACTTTTTATAACGATACGGACCTGAAAACAAAGAATTTAAAGAAATGTAAAAGTTTATTTCCATCACATTTGGACAAGTGGGCAAATACAAAATTTATCCAAATTATTTAGAAAATAAAAAAACAAAATGTGAAGCTTTGAAAATCAAGGGGACACGTCCCCTCTGATTGCCGCCAAATTTGGAGAGGAATTAATTATACACTAGATCGGAATAAATAAAGCACCCCAAAGAGACATATAATATAGGCTAATATCCAAAATTCACAACAGAATGACCTACCTCACACATTATGACAAAGTTACAAATAAAGCGTTGTAACAAATAAGAGAATAAATGAACATACACACACAAAATAAGAACTAGTTTCCATGAGTAAAACCCGTTTGCTACTCTTGGAGGCGAGTGCTTTTATTCGTATATCACGTATTTTTACTTCAGAATCTGTGTTTCTGTTAAAAGTACACACCCGCTCTTCCAGAACATGTAAAGTTACAAAGGGATACTCAAGAAAAAAAAAATTATTGAGTGTATATATACTCAATAAATTTTTTTCTTGAGTATCCCTTAGTAACTTTACATGTTCAATTACGTAAAACAAATATGCAAGTGAGTTTCTCTTCAACTTGGTAACGCGCTTGGTGGACTGATCGGGTGAAACATAAACATCGAGTAAAGTGAGAATTGCCTGAGAAAATTCTATATTAGCCTGTAATCTAAGATGAGTAAACTACGGACACGTCTCGTCAACGTCTCAAGTCTAGTGAAAGATCTTTGAGTAGTAATTTACTGAGCTATGCGGTACTTTACTGTTTGCCGCCCGGTACGACTACTCAGGATCCACGAGTAAGACTATCGAGATTGCAACATCGATAGGTATGTTACTACGCAGTAACGTACGTACATTGTATAGTTCCGGAAACATAGCGTTCGCCACTACTGGTTTAATGTGAGCGGTACGGGAGCGGAGAGCCTGCATGCTCTTCAAATATTGTCTTGGGTGGGTCATATTCCTTTTGTTTGTTTGTTTGCCGTTTTATAATGAATTTGGAGTTCCGATATGATATACATTCGTCCTGGAATAACACTAACAACTTAGATTTAACATGATGGAATTTTCCCATTACTTTGGCAGTCATTGTACACAGTTTGAGTAATTTGATGCATTGATCAATGCAAATGTTATTGGTTTGTGTGAAATTGATGCACTGACATGTGAGTAATGCAGTGGTATTGGTTGATGTGTATACATCGGAAACAATCCAAAATATCCATTATAAAGAACAGAGGCAACAAACAAACAAAATAGGAGATAGGCTCACCTAGTTGAGATAACAGCTTTACATACTCAGAGAGTCCAGTAAGTAAGGTTGCACAAACTCATCACCGCAAGTTAATGCAGTTTAAAACCTTTACTTACTAAGTCTGCTAGAATATGTAAAGCGTTTAATTACTAGATTATTTGTTGCATATGACTCAAACAATTAGTTATGTCTACTCATAAATGAGTTAAATTAAAAATTAACTCATTGGTATGTGTAGTCACTATACTGTCCAATTTAAAACTACTCGATTAGGATGCACGTTTAGAACCTAAAAGGTAAAGTTCACTCATATGAGATGTGGTACAAAGCATCATGATGTGCACAGCATATATTCATACTGCGATATTATGTATAAGTGATCAAATATTCACTTTTCTCATATAGTTGCAGTGTCTACTCATTATGTGTTGTAAGGGACCATGAGTGAAAGATTAATTAGTTTAATTATCCTGTCTGGTTTTTGTTTGCAAGCGGTAGAAGCGACGAGAAAATTTGCTTTTATAATGAACACTGACTTTGTTTCATTTACGCAAACTGACCTCTTCGTCATATTATATAGTCAAACATATACATATTACTTTAGTTAAGCATTTAAATCAGAGGGACACATCCCCCAGAGACAAATCTAGATGAGGGGGGGGGGCGGGGGGACTTCGATCGCCTCCCCCTGTCCACCCGGGACGTCCGCCCAACTACCTTACCGGTTGATTGTAAGTATGTCACAGGATATTCTTTTTCTAAGGGATAGTTTTTACAGGAATTCGACTAGTGGTGTTTGACCAAGTGACTGATTATACGAAATGGGAATTAAATTAGACCAAGATGTAATTTACGAACCTGATTGAAAGTTACAAACATAACAACAGAGGATGAAACCAACGGGCATTATTGCAAAGTTGGATTTATGGCAGTTATTCTGCTGAATTTGGGTAGTCGTATGTATTCCCTGTGGTACTCATGTGGTACTATGATCATAAGCCACTCACTTCTCGCAATACAATGCATTTTCGCTATGCACATCAGACTATTTATGTATGAACGCTTACTCTCATTAAAGCTCTATATGCACCTTATGCAATACTATTTATTTCGTTCTATTTATAGGAATAATTTTCCTTAACACACAAAGTATACATAAGATGCGATCTACGTTTTGCATGTTGCGATCATTATTCAAGAGATATGATAAAAACAACTAGCCGACCAAAATGTGTTTGCTAAATAGGGGTATATATAGCAGTGTATGGTATCGTTGGGTGTCTAGCAGCAGTCCTGTGGTAACGGCGTGTGGTATCCCTGAGTTAACGGCGTGTGGTGTTCCGGTCGTAACGATATGTCATAATCCTGGTAACTGTGTGCGGTATTGATGTGTGGTACTATATAGTTTGGGATAATGCTATTAGGTATTTTTGCTGTATAGTACTCCTGTATGGTATTTTTTTGTGGTACTTGTGCTAAAATACCATAGGAAATCCTGTGGTATGTGTGCCAAAATACCATAGGAAACCCTATGGTATTTTGGCTGTATGGTACTGCTGTATGGTATTTTGTGTGGTATTTGTGCCAAAAAACCATATGAAATCCTATGGTATTTTGGCTGTATGGTACTGCTGTATGGTTTTTTGTGTGGTATTTGTGCCAAAAAACCATAGGAAATCCTATGGTATTTTGGCTGTATGGTATTTTGTGTGGTATTTGTGCCAGAAAACCATAGGAAATCCTATGGTATTTTGGCTGTATGGTATTTTGTGCGGTTTTTGTGCCAAAAAACCATAGGAAATCCTATGGTATTTTGGCTGTATGGTATTTTGTGTGGTATTTGTGCCAAAAAAACCATAGGAAATCCTATGGTATTTTGGCTGTATGGTATTTTGTGTGGTATTTGTGCCAAAAAACCATAGGAAATCCTATGGTATTTTGGCTGTATGGTACTGCTGTATGGTATTTGTGTGGTATTTGTGCCAAAAAACCATAGGAAATCCTATGGTATTTTGGCTGTATGGTACTTCTGTATGGTATTTTGTGTGGTATTTGTGCCAAAAAAAAATCCTGTGGTATTTTGTATGGTACCGTTGTGTGGTACCACACGACATTTTTGTAAGGGAGGTCTCGCTGTTTTTTGTACTTTTTCAACGGAATGCGCGATCGTATGGCAAGCTGTATTGATATATATTGTGATTTTGTGATATCACGAATTCGAATTACTGATATCACTAATTCGAATTTTTGATATCACTAATTCCCATATGTTTTTCACACAAATCCCTTTTTTGATATCAAGAAATAGAATTCGTGATATCACTAAATCGAATTAGTGATATCACTAAATCTAATTAGTGATATCACAAATTTGTGATATAATTAGTGATATCACAAATTTGTGATATCACTAATTCGATTTAGTGATATCACGAAATCGAATTAGTGATATCACGAATTCTATTTCTTGATATCGAAAAAGGGATTTGTGTGAAAAACATATGGGAATTAGTGATATCACTAATTCGATTTGGTGATATCACAAATTCAAATTAATGATATCACTAAATGGAATTGGTGATATCACTAAATGGATTTAGTGATATCACTAATTCGAATTGATAATATCACAAAATCATAATATAAACCCCTCCCAAAAAGTTTCGCAAATGGACTTTGGGCCATGATAGCTTTTCAGGTACGCTTTAGTTATTCCTGATATTCATACCATTCGAAAGATAATTTATTCCCTTTTTTATTGATATCCTATTTGTAATGATTTTATCATGCTTCAATGCACAGAATATCAAAATATGGAGAAAAGTAAAAAGTCAAATGTTGTAAAATGCACTTTTATTGATCACATTGAAGTTCCGCAACTTGACTTTAGGTCCTGATAACTTTGGGGATATTTTCTAATTTTGATTGAATCCTATACCATTGTCAAGTTAATTTATTCCTCTCTTGATTGATATATTATTTGTCATGGTGATGTCATGCCTGGGTCCACAGAAACAATGAATATCACCTGAATACATGGCAAAGCCAAAGATAATTTTCAGTTTAAATTTCTGTAACACTACTTTGAACCTTGATACATTTTAATGTGGGTTTTTAATCATTATCAATTTTCATAGCATTAAAAAGTACATTTATTCTTCTTTTTATTGATGCCCTATTTGCAATAGTAACATCATGTTTGAATGCACATAACTCATGAATATAATGGAAAGTAACAAGTGAAAAATTGCAAAATGCTTTGTTATTGCTGACAACAGACAGTAATACTGACAATAGGCATTCAATTTGCAACATTTAACTTCTGACTTGTCCTAACATTCAGGTGTTCTGTGCCTGCAAGAACAACACTCTCGTTACAGTTAGGGTGTCATTAAAAAGAGGAATAAATTTACTTGACAATGGTATAAAATTCAATAAAAATTAGAAAATACCCAAAAAAGTTATCAGGGCCTAAAGTCGAGTGGCGGAACCTCACTTTGATAAATGCATTTAGCAACATTTGACTTTTTACATTTCTCCATATTCTGATATTCTGTGCATTGAAGCATGACAAAATCATTAAAAATAGGATATCAATAAAAAGCGGAATAAATTATCTTTCCAATGGTATGAATATCAGGAATAACTAAAGCGTACCTGAAAAGTTATCGTGGCCCAAAGTCCATTTGCGAAACTTTTTGGGAGGGGTTTATATCAATACGGCTTGCCATACGATCGATCGATCGAGACAGAATTTTGAAATCGCGATATCGTCAAAACCCTTTGACCTAGTTCACTGCTTCGTTCGGCGATTCGGAGTTTAGAAATTTGCCGTTTGATTGATATTTATAGTTTTCGTGGATTTTGTGTAAAATAGAAGTAATTGTTGATGGAATGTAGCATTACTTATTATTTTTTTAAATTTGCGCGAACTATGGTCACCCCATCATGATATTGTATATTCAAAATTCGAAATAGAATGACCTACTTCGCACATAATGCAGAAACTAATGGCAATGTATGCGAGCGCGAAGCGCGAGCCGAAGTTTTGCCTTATAATAACATTTAGCATTGTATTTGACATACATTTTGCCTCGGGGGGGGGGGAACTCGTCCCCTCGTCCCCACCGGGATCGCTGCCAATGTACATCAACATACGGTTTCGCTGATTTTAATACTGTAATTATTGCAGCACACACCTTTTTACAAACATAATAAACATGGTCATGCCAGAGCAATTTGTCGTCTATGATTGCTCCTAGACACTTCGTACTGTAAACTCTATCGATTACAGTACCGTCAAACTACATATAGATTACTGAACTATACGTATACTTTTACTGAATCATATTTGTTTAGTCTCCGTTTAGTACCTAATACCATGCATCATGTGGGTCTTATCTACATTGAGTTTGAATTTAACCATGTATTTACTGCATTAATTACTTCTTGCATTTTACATTCATTTCTTACAGGTTAGCGCCGCTTATAAAAAAATGTAATATCGTCGGTGTACATTGTAACTTGGCAAGTTTGTATAACATCTAGCAAATTATTAATTAAGATGATAAGTAGAAGTGGGGCCAAAATCCAATCATGGGGTACTCCAGGTCATATTTTTTGATGTCCCCCCGGAAGTGGATTGTTTATACTGAACACGTTAAACCCTTAAATTTAAAATACCAGCTAAACCATTCGAAAGACGTTTTTTTATCATCCCATAGATTGCAGCTTAGTTAACAAGATACTAATATTAACACCATAGAATGCACGTCGAAGATCTAATAACATATCACATACAAGCTGACCATTATCTATTACCTCAAACTATGTATCTGTCATTGATGAGAAAGAAGGAATAAATAAGCGTAAGATGTATTATTAAAAGTTTATTATCAAACTGATACTTTTGAAGTGTTTGTTCGTATGCGCTGACTCTGGACCCTCTCTACAGTGTGTTTCAAATAAAAGGTAATAAATTTTTTTGGGGGGCCATATTCACAGCTAATCCTTTTTGGATATCTATTTCTATCATATAGTTAAATACGAACTCATCACATTTACAATGTTACCTTTCTTGAATCATAAATCTAACGCATTATTGAATATATTGAAATTTTGGATATTTATTTCTATCATATAATTAAATACGAACAGTCTCCCCAGTCTCCTCTTTCTCCTCAATTCCCTAACGTTCGGAGACTTTTCTAATACCTCTGCGAAATGACATACCACCCTCTGTCTTCTTTGTTTTTCTTAAAACTTGAAAAATATGGACTCTGTACCTACCAATCTCATTTGCAATTTATAAAATTATGCGTTAGATTTATGATTCAAGAAAGATATCATTGTAAAGGTGAAGAGTTCATCTTTATATGAAAGAAATAAATATCCAAAATGGATGAGCTGGGAATATGGCCCCGCCAAAAATGGATAACCTTTTATTTGAAACACACTGTATACTAAAACTTCATAAATCACTGCAATTAATTTGAATTGAACTGAGGACCCAATGGAAGAACAGTGATAATTTTGTCAATACCACTGGAATGGGCTATCCGCTGTATTCTTATTATAAAATGTACTATGTATAATGTAAATGTATTGTTTTACGGAAATGGAAACAAACAAACAAACAAACAAACAATGCACACGTAATCCGTCTGGTGAAATTATGAATAATCTATTAATGCCCTTTGAGACGAAATATTAATGTTGTTATCTTATGGTTATCTTGAGTAAAGAAAAGGAGACTCGAAGAGCTGTTACCACTGATTGATAGGTTGTATTTCTGTTCACCATGTTAGCTTACAGACAGGGGTGATTCAAAATGGCGACTTCAAATTCTGATATTGAGAGGAAGATTTCTAAATTGCGAGCTGAAATCTTGTCCTATAAACCAGGCAAAGCTATACCTTGCCACGATGAACGAGTGGTGTTTCCAGAGAAGCTTGTCATTGGTTTATGTCTACCGACTTCAATGGAATCTAGTAGTTATAGTAGCAAAAAGTTTGATATAGTCTTTAACCTGAGACGAGCTCTTCATGGGGAACACGTAATGGAGAGAAGATCTATGCATATGATTGAAGAGGAGTATCTCACGGATTCTATATATGTAATTCCCAAATCCTACGATAGGCCTCGCGTTCTTAAAGGTCAGTACATTGAACGTCCGTACATTGCTCTGTGTTTTTAAAAATGAATTTGAAAATGAAGTTGATATCGTTATTATGTTATTTTTGTTTTTCAATCGACACGAGTCATGGGGCAGCGCTATACAAAATAATGGCGCATGGTAATTCTTGTTTCGTTTTTTTTTTTCTTTTTTTTTCATGTTCATATAGCGGTAGGATATTATCAAGAAACATTAGAGTGCAACTAGATAGATAGACCTATTAGCTTTAAGATATAATTAAATTTTATTCGAAGTATATGTATATCAGTATATGATAATGTAAATACGTCGTGGTCTCGAGGGTAAGTCACTGGACTGTGGATCATGGGTGCAAACCCCTACAAGCACCAACATCAATTAAAATGACATGTGTCACATTTCACCCTTGTGAGGCAATTTGGTGCAATGTTATTCCGTGTATGGGCAATTCCATGATTAGTTTCGTTACACTTCTGGGTACATTGTTCTAAAGGCTTCTACGTTAAGATGCTTTGATATCATTTTTCAATTTTTGTAGTGTCAATACCTATGGACCAACCCTACTTCATAACATCAAACAGAATCTTGAGGCATATTTCAATAAGTAATAACAGGTACTTAAACTTTGGTTAGTTACGTTACCCAAAGTAGACATGGTTTTTTTTTTTACTTTGACCTTAAATTTCCTGGAAACTACGTTCAACTAAAACAAACTGTGACATTCATGCTATTGCTGATGAGTTGGCAAGTCATGTGATGTACTACATTTCACGAATGGCTTGATATTTTTCTATAGAAACAATAAACACATTGTTAGTTACGTTACATTTTTTTTCCGGTGAACTTCTAGAGGTCATTTCAACCCCTTGTAATCGATCAACGGCAATAGCTTCTGAAATACGGAAATGTGTTCATTTTGTAAGGAGAAATATTAAACGGATATTTGCGTACACTGCATTTTAGTGAAATTGATTGTAACCAGTCCCACATGTGCAATTTTGATGATGGTTTGAGATCTTGAAGATGTTAAGAAAAATGACTTAAAAAAAAAAAACTGAATATGAAAGACCTTTGTTGTTCCCGAAAATCCATGGCATTAGATTAGTGATAAATTGAATAATTAACCTAGGAGACAAACTTCTTTTTTTGAAAAATGTCCAATAATTCATGGAATTGCCCGTATGCAGTTTGAGAGCCTAGCATCTTTATTTCATAAGTCCACATGCAATGTTAAAGTCTAGGTAAAAACATCAGTCAGTGCTTTAACATGTTTAGTGCTGATAAAAAGCGGTTAATCGAGATTTGTGTTTGTGCCTTTTCATGAGAACATAATGATATGGAGCGTGGTATATGGCTGGCTAAAAGAAAAATAATAATACAAAAAATAAATAAATAAATAAAGGAAAACAAATAAAAAACGACGTGAAGAGTAGACTGGAGAAATGAACAGGACTATACAACTTTCAAAATGTATTGTGGCCCTCCATGCACGGTTTAAAAGAGTCTTTCAAATACGCCCCCCCCCCCTAGACTCACAAATGCCAGACACACTGATATTTATGCGGCGGTCACAACTCGCCGTACCTTCGACGTGCAACTCCCTACAATGGATTTCGTAGAAAAATCGTGCAGCGCAGGTAGCTCGGAGGCACGTTGCATGTACGAAGTGCAGAAAGTTTTTCCAATACCCTTACTACAGAAACGCAGGAATCGCAGAAATTTACCAACGACCTGTGCATGCATTGCACATACAACGCAGGCTACGTTGATGGCACATGCCCCGTAGCCTACGACGAGTTCTGGCCGCCGCATAACATAAATTGGCTTTCTTGCTATGTACATGTATATTATATCTTAAAGCACGCTATTGTCGAGTTCTGCTTATTCTTCATGTGAAATACAGATACAAATCGGGACCTTCAAGTTGAAGATTTACCACGTCTAGGGGCAAAGGTTGCATGTTTAGTATTGGGTCTAGAGTAAGTATAATTT
>CALNVZ010000218.1:2233115-2243649 GCA_940671915.1 Paracentrotus lividus | reverse complement strand
CGTTTGCGTAAAATCAAAAGAAAAAAAGATCACCTGTAATCTTCTTCACTCGTTGGATCCATCTGGACCAATATTTTTCGTAGTCTAACCTATACAGCCATTGGGAAAAAGAGATAACAATTCAAATTAACACGAAGACACACAATAATCTTTAGCGACGACGTTAAGAAATTTTAAAAGGATTTTAAATAACATATAATAACTGTATCTCTCTCTTTCTCTCGCGCTATCTCTATCTCTCTCTCTCTCTCTCTTTCTGTTTTTCTTTCTCTCTCTCTCTCTCTCTTTCTCTTTCTCTTTTTTTTTCTCTCTCCCTCCCTCTATCTCCCCCCCCGTCTCCTCAATCGTCTCTCTGAAATGTCAGTATAAATAATTTGTATTCATCTCGAAATCATCAATGATCATATGATGATTTCGTTAAACATGTTAAAGACGATTACCATCTTTTAAGTTATCAACGTGCGAAACGAAGCATGTACACATAATTCATAATGATCTTATTATTTGACTAGTAATGACAATTCATCAATAAAGAGAGTTCGATTGGTTGGTGAGGGTGCCCTTATTTGATATGCCTTAGATGTTGTCTTCCTCTCAATTATAAATGTTCTTTCTCTTTTGGTTTTCTTTTCATTGTTCCCTTTCCATTCTCATTTCCCGCTAATAATATTTTGACTCAGAATCCGATCCATCATTAATTTTATGCGTAGTGATTTTTATTAAGAAACAGTTTTGAGATAAATTGAGTAATACAAATTCAATATTTGATCTAATGAAAAGGAAGGTTATTCGATATCCCTTACAAAATATCCTGTGGTACCACACAACGGTACCATACAAAATACCACAGGATTTTCCTGTGGTATTTTTGGCACAAATACCACATAAAATACCATACAGCAGTACCATACAGCCAAAATACCATAGGGTTTCCTATATATGTTTTTTGGGCACAAATACCACAGGATTTCCTATGGTTTTTTGGCACAAATACCAAAGGATTTCCTATGGTTTTTTGGCACAAATACCACAGGATTTCCTATGGTATTTTGGCACAAATACCATACAGAAGTACCATACAGCAGTACCATACAGCCAAAATACCATAGGGATTCCTATGGTATTCTGGCACGAATACCATACAGAATTACCATACAGCAGTACCATACAGCAAAAATAGTACCCCACAGAATGGAGTTACTAAGTATGCCCACAGCAATACCACACACAGGTACCAGGATTACCACATACCGTTATGACCGGAACACCACTCGCCGTTAAGACAGGGATACCACCACAGAAATAGAGAAAGGAGAACGGTCATATGTTTATACCCTGTGCACACACAGCGCATCGCCAATTCACGCATGGGGATTCACGCTTGAGTGAACGCGCCGCCATTTTGCTAGTGTGTTGTAGACCTTTATCTAATGCACGGATCTGTATACAGATCAATGATCAAATGATGAAATGTTCCCTCTCTCTCATAATGTGAAGTTTTTTTTCTTTGTTTTTCTTTGTTGCTTTGTTTCTTTTTCATTCTATTTACCTATCTTCTATTCCTATTCTTAAAAAAAATAAAAAATAAAAAAAAATAATGAAAAAATCTTATTGATCGTGTGCTCTCCCTCTCTCTCTCCTATCCATTATATCCGACACATTCACTACATTTTCTTTCGGCTTATTATTTTTGAACTGCACATATATTCAATAACAGGTTGGCTTTTATGAACATTTCAAGAATCTTATACTAATGTAGATATCTATCTTTTCTCCCTATGTTTTTTGTTTGTTTTTGTTTTGTTTTTGTTTTTATGTTTTTTTTTTCTTTCTGTTTTTAATGCCTGCAAGTCTATCTCCTAACGTCCCTTTCATTCTCTCTCTACTCCTCATTCTCTGTCTACTCCTTATTCTCTCTCTACTTTTATAACTGTACATCCAAGTATTATTGAATAATCTCTCTCACAATATGATTGTAAATATCATTGCTTCTCTCTCCAAATCTTTTATAAGAACTCACTTTTCAGACAGAATGTCACTTATATTTCAAACAAAACAAAATAAATCTATGAAATACAGTTTGATGAAAATTTATTTCCCCCTTTTATTTTAAATTTGTATATATCTATATGATGTGGTAAACATGTTCATCCATGTATATCTTGCAGCTAGCTTACATCTTTTGTACTAATCAAAATCAATTATGCTTTTTGCAGGTACATCTTAATTTTTTTAAGTAAAAATTACTTGTAAACAGAGTTGGACACAATTAGTCTTGTGATATGTAAAACCGTGCCCTTCTATATGTACTTGTTCGTAACTTGATTAAACAACATACAGTATTGCATAGGTATTTTTAGAATGACAGATATTCCAGTATTGTTAAAAAGTGCAGCGGGTACAAGACTTAGGGGGACAAATTGTTCTCAAAGTCTTACTTAAAGTTGACCTTTATTGGAGATCACTAAAATAGTGGTTTATGTATCAGAGTAATCTAGAGAGCATGTAGAAGACAATGGTACCAACTAGAACTCATATCGATTATTGGAAATTGATTAAAACGCCATTTCAAAAACACCTGTCAATCACACTAGCCACGCCCATTTTCGGTAGGGAATGGAGCGATTTCCTGATGACGTCAGGATATGGAGTTCGGCTCTCATATCAGTGCAGCCAGCTAGCTAGGGCCTAGGACACCCGGCCATGCCATATTTGCGTGTACTTTCCCATACAGTCACGCAATGCAGTGTATACGATCTGAGCAGTGATTGTATTAGCTTTGTTTTGTATTCATATTTGCAATTAATCACAAAAAGGAGCAATCTTTATAGCAATTAATGTTGTGGTAATTTCTTTTTGAAAATAATTGCCATTGCAAGTAGACTATAAGTCCTTTCTACCTATACTATCTAGTACCTCTCTCGATCATATTTCTTTTTCACTCAACAAAATGACACTCAATTATTCTGAGCAGAACATAGCCAAGTCCAAGCTCAAACTATTTTGCAGTTGTTTGTGATCCTATCTTCATTTTTTTACAGAGAATACTAAGCCCCAGCAATCCATGTATGATTTAGTATATTTTTAAGAAATCAAATATGTCTCGATGAATCTACAATCGAAAATCTAGAGCTACTTTTGTAAATTTTCCCCCGATGGTGTGCACACAAAAAACTGTGCCGCAAAACGCTAGCAGACGCTAATGATCACCAGGGGTGGAATTCTGGGGAACTCTCTTAACTACTGTCTTATCTTTTGTCTTATCTCTGAGAGATAAGACACCCTTAAGATTGTCCTAAATCGGTATTCTGAAGACTGTCTTTTCTCTGTCTTATCTCTGAAAGTACCCGCCCATCTTTTCTGAGACAAACCAATGAAAATCACTCTTAGTTACTCGTTTAAGCCCTCTTAACCAATAGGAAGGCCCGAAGACATGCAGGGGTGTGTCCAAAATACAGTAAATCGCAATGCGTGAGTGCGCATATTAATGCGCTTATTTACGCAAAATCAAAGAAAAAGACAGACAGAACTCAGAAGAATTTTTGGAAGAGAAAAAAAAAAGAGAGCAAAAACAGAGAGGGAAAATGGCAGTTAACCTGGAGGGCTTAACTTCTGGCAGTATAAACGAATTTTGTTGAAAATTGTCACATATGATAAGTAAAACTAATGAAACAATGTAATCTAAAAAATATCATTGTTTGCTTACAATAAAGGGGCAAGTTTAGCTGGGTATCATGGTACTAAAACTTTGTAAAAGATAAGACAAAAGATAAGACTGCTAGACCCTGTCATATCTTTTATCTTATCTTTTCTCCGGTTTCGCGTAAAAGTTGGCTTTTGCGCGTTTATTAAACAGCGTATTTCTTGAGTGCGCCAATAATTTATGACAATTGTTTATGACAAAAAGATAAGACAGCTCCCAGAATACCGATTTTGTCTTATCTCTGAGATAAGATAAAATACCGAGATAAGACACTGCCCAGAATTCCGCCCCTGGATCTCATTGGTATATTACAATTTTTGTGTTGATAAATTGTGTTTTGGCAAATGATACCCTGTGATGGAAAAAATAATAACATTTAAAATTTTTATGAAGAATTTGTTACGTTTATAAAGAATGGCATACTACTTAAAAGAAAAAAAAAATAATTAGCTTGGTTGGGTACGTGGCGAGTGCATGGAAATAACATTTCGTCATTGTTGCTCGTTCTCATCATCGTGTCTTGTGAGTTGAAAAAGCTTTGTCCTTTATTTATACCAGTTACATTATTTAACTCGTAATTTGGCAATTCCAGTTTGTTTGCGGAGAAGATGGATGACCAGTCATCATCGACATCGGATTCGAACTCCTTTCCAAAGGCAAAGCCAGCGAAAATGAGGAAAACCAGTGGTCGGCGATGCGCGTATGACGGGTATTTCACCCATCGGCTGCCCGGCAAAATGCCAGCAGAAGGAGAGAGGTTTAACAAATAAAAAAAATTGTGTAGCGCTGAGTGAGTTGTAGGAGAAATGATTGATGTCCAACCCAGCTAAACAAGCATATTTCCCGACCCATGACAAAATAAATATCCTTTTCAATCACATACCAATTTGCTATGTTGTCTGGATCAAGCCTTGTGTCATCTAAATTGCCCCTTCGCCTAGCATCCCCGTAATTCCCTTGTTCATTTTGCAAATCCTGCCTTGCCACTGTACGCGATAGCTGCAGCTACCCTTACAAAAATGTCGTGTGGTACCACGCAACGGTACCATACAAAATACCACAGGATTTTCCTATGGTTTTTTGGCACAAATACCACACAAAATACCATACAGAAGTACCATACAGCCAAAATACCATATGATTTCCTACAGTTTTTTGGCACAAATGCCACACAAAATACCATACAGCAGTACCATACAGCCAAAATACCATAGGATTTACTATGGTTTTTTTTGGCACAAATACCGCACAAAATACTATACAGAAGTACCATACAGCCAAAATACCATAGGATTTCCTATGGTTTTTTGGCACAAATACCATACAGCCAAAATACCATAGCATTTCCTCTGTTTTTTTTGGCACAAATACCACACAAAATACCATACAGAAGTACCATACAGCCAGAATACCATAGGATTTCCTATGGTATTTCGGCACAAATACCACAGGATTTCCTATGGTATTTTAGCACAAGTACCACAAAAAATACCATACAGGAGTACCATACAGCAAAAATACCTAATAGCATTATCCCAAACTAGTACCACACATCAATACCGCACACAGTTACCAGGATTATGACATACCGTTACGACCGGAACACCACACGCCGTTAATTCAGGGATACCACACGCCGTTACCACAGGACTGCCGCTAGACACCCAAGGATACCATACTCTGGTATATATACCACTATTTAGCAAATATATTTTGGGTCACAGTTAGTTATTTTCTATATCTCTTGATAATATTGCAAATGTCAAAACTATCGCTCTTGATGTTACTTTGTGTTTAGGAAATATATTTCCCTATAAGGAAAAGTATTAATATGCAGGCAATTACTAGTTAATGAGGTAAGCTTCACAAAATACTGATTTGTGCATACAAAAACATTGTATGCAAATGCATGAGCTAATACCATAGTACCCACAGAAGTACCACAGGAATACATAACGACTACAAACTTAACCAGTAAACTGCCATAAATCCCTTTGACTAATGCCCGTTGGTTTCATTCCTGTAATGTTGGATGTTTGTCTTTCAATCAGTTCGTCAATTACCATTTGCTAATTAATTCCCATTCGTCTAATCAAGTCGACTTGGTCAAACACACTTAGTTAATTCCTGTAAGAACTATCCCTTAGAAAAAAAAATCCTGTGACAATACTACACAACGGTAGGTATGGCGGCGTCCCGGGTGGACGGGGGGACGATCGAGTCCCCCCCATCGATTTTTGTTTCTGGGGGATCGTCCACCCCCGATTTTTAAAGCTTCAACAAAATATATGTACATATATATAGACGAAGAGGCACAGTGTGCGTAAAATGAACAAGTTCAGGTCAATAAAAAGCAAAATTTTCGGCTCGCGCTTCGCTTGCAAACAAAAACACCAGACAATAATTAAATCTATAATCTTTGTTCAGGTCCCTATATTCATTTATTCTTTTATTTGTTACAACGCTTTATTGTAACTTTGGCATAATGTGTGAGTAGGTCATTCTATTGTGAATTTGGATATTAGCCTATATTATATGTCTCTTGGGGTGTTTATTTATTCCGATCTAGTGTATAATTAATTCCTCTCCAAATTTGGCGTCAATCAGGGGACGCCCTTACAAAATATCTGTGGTATTCCTATGATATTTCTGAATGTCTGTGGTATTCATATGGTATTTCTGAATGTCCTGTGGTATTCGTGGTATTTCTATGGTACAATCAAAACCATAGAAGTACCATAGGGAAATACAGCACAGAAAGGGTACCATAAGAATACCAAACAGCACTGCTGTGGTATTTGGCCAAAAATACATATGTATGTATTGCTGGATGTTTTTGGCACAAATACATATGTATGTATTTCTGTATAATTTTTGGCACCAATACCATATGTAGGTTTTGCTGTATGGTTTTTGCAACAAATACATATGTATGGTATTCTGTATGGTTTTTGGCACAATACCATATGTATGGTATTTCTGTATGGTTTTTGGCACAAATACCGTATGTATGGTTTTGCTGTATGGCTTTTTTGGCACAAATACATAACTGTTGGTATTGCTGTATGGTTTGCTGGAACAATACCATCTGTATGGATTTCTGATGTATTGGCACAAATACCATATGTATGGTATTGCTGTATGTTTTTTTTGGCACAAATACCATATGTATGGTATTTCTGTATGGTTTTTTTTTTGGCACAAATACCATATGTATGGCACAAATACCACATGTAGAAATTTCAATGAACCATTAAATTTGCTTACACTCAAACGTCACGTGGAGCGACGAAATGCACTTTATCATTATTTATTTATTATTTTTTTTTTTTAATAGGTTAAGTTTGAAGCATGTTTCTGCTAGGGATGGGAGCCTCTGTTACAATCGCCCCGTGCTACAAGTCCCGGTCTCCCCTACCATCAGGGGCGGCGATTTCATGTGATGACGGTCAGGGGTGGGGGAGAACGGAGACCCCGGAATGGGAATTATTATAGACTCGAACGGAATAAGACTTCCTAAATATTTGTATACCCAAAATTCGAAATAGAATGATCTTTTTCACATATTATGCAGAAACTAATGACAATTTTAAGAATATAAGGTTGGAACAAATAAAACATATTCCACAAACTACGACCTGAAGACATAGTTAAATCGTTAAATCATTGTACTGTTATTTGTTTGTGAGCGCGAAGCGCGAGCTAAAATTTTTGCTCTATAATAACATTAATCATTGTATTCACTAGCTGATAATCACTACCCTTAAAGAAAATACAATTCCGAAGAGCGAGTGAAAATCTCATTAATCAACGTTTCACAATATATATATATGTTTGTAATCCCTTTCTAAATATGGTCACTTTTTATAACGATACGGACCTGAAAACAAAGAATTTAAAGAAATTAAAAAGTTTATTTTCATCACATTTGGAGAAGTGGGCAAATACAAAATTTATCCAAATTATTTAGAAAATAAAAACAAAATGTGAAGCTTTGAAAATCAAGGGGACACGTCCCCCTGATTGCCGCTAAATTTGGAGAGGAATTAATTATACACTAGATCGGAATAAATAAAGCACCCCAAAGAGAAATATAATATAGGCTAATATCCAAAGTTCACAATAGAATGACCTATCTCACACATTATGCCAATGTTACAAATAAAGCGTTGTAACAAATAAAATAATAAATGAATATAGGGACCTGAATAAAGATTATTAGTTTAATTATTGTCTGGTGTTTTTGTTTGCAAGCGAAGCGCGAGCCGAAAATTTTGCTTTTTAATGACCTGAACTTGGTACATTTTACGCACACTGTGCCTCTTTGTCTATTATATGTACATATATTTTTGTTAAGCTTTAAAAATTGAGGGTGGACGATCCCCCAGAAAACAAAAATCGATGGGGGGGGGGACTTGATCGCCCCCCCCCCGTCCACCCGGGACGCCGCCAATACCTACCGTTGTGTAGTATTGTCACAGGATTTTTTTTTTTCTAAGGGATAGTTTCTTACAGGAATTGCCTAAGTGGTGTTTGACCAAGTCGACTTGATTAGACGAAATGGGAATTAATTAGACCAAATGGTAATTTGACGAACTGATTGAAGACAAACATCCAACAAGGATGAAACCAACGGGCATTAGTCAAAGTGGATTTAGGCAGTTTACTGCTGAAGTTTGGTAGTCGTATGGTATTCCTGTGGTACTTCGTGTGGTACTATGGTAATTAGCTCATTTGCATACAATGTTTTTGTATGCACAAATCAGTATTTTGTGAAGCCTACCTCATTAACTAGTAATTGCCTGCATATTAATATTTTTTCTTTTAGAGAAATGTATTTCCTAAACACAAAGTAACATCAAGAGCGATAGTTTTGACATTTGCATTATTATTAAGAAATATAGAAAATAACTAACTGTGACCCAAAATATTTTTGCTAAATAGTGGTATAAATACCAGTGTATGGTATCCTTGGGTGTCTAGCGGCAGTCATGTGGTAACGGCGTGTGGCATCCTTGAATTAATGGCGTGTGGTGGTCCGGTCGCAACGGTATGTCACAATCCTGGTAACTGTCTGCGGTATTGATGTGTGGTACTAGTTTGGGATAATGCTATTAGGTATTTTTGCTGTATGGTACACCTGTATGGTATTTTTTGTGGTACTTGAGCTAAAATACCATAAGAAATCCTGTGGTATTTGTGCCAAAAAACCATAGGAAATCCTATGGTATTTTGGCTGTATGGTACTTCTGTATGGTATTTTGTGTGGTATTTGTGCCAAAAAAACATAGGAAATCCTATGGTATTTTGGCTGTATGGTACTTCTGTATGGTATTTTGTGTGGTATTTGTGCCAAAAAACCATAGGAAATCCTATGGCATTTTGGCTGTATGGTACACCTGTATGGTATTTTGTGTGGTATTTGTGCCAAAAAAACCATAGGAAAATCTTGTGGTATTTTGTATGGTACCGTTGGGTGGTACCACACGATATTTTTGTAAGGGCGTGTCCCCTCGATTTTCAAAGCTTTACTTTTCGTTTTTATTTTCAGGATCTCAAGGAGCACGAAAGTGAACACTCACAATTTTGTAAGACTTTTTCAGAACAATGGGGTTCAGCGATGCGTGGTATTGGTGAGCTGAGAGACATATCATTAGAATGGTAATGAGTTGCACTTTACAGTGATATAAATTTCATAAATACTCCTGAAATATTTTTCAAAGTATTAATGATCAAACTTGGATTTCTTTTATTCGACACATCCGGTACTACTCAATGCAAACTTGGATGGAGAGGTTTCCCGATGTGTAATGACAAAATGCTCATATCTTTGGGATTCTTGGACCATATCACATAAAATTTCATCCAGTAGTAGAAAACGAATGGTAGTTTACAGGTGTAGAGTTATAAACAATATATATTTGTAATTTTAATATTATACCCATCAAATGTGCCATTAGCATTTATTGTGGGATACACTTTATATAAATGTATTGTAAAACGTTGATTAATGAGATTTTCACTCACTCTTCGGAATTGTATTTTCTAGAAGTGATTATCAGCTAGTGAATACAATGATTAATTTTATATAGAGCAAAATTTTTAGCTCGCGCTTCGCGCTCACAAACAAATCATACATTGATTTAATGATTTAACTATGTCTTCAGGTCGTATTTTGTGGAATATGTTTTATTTGTTCCAACCTTATATTCTTAAAATTGTCACTAGTTTCTGCATAATAAATTATGTGAAATAGATCATTCTATTTCGAATTTTGGGTATACAAATATTTAGGAAGCCTTATTCCGTTCAAGTCTATAATAATTCCCATTCCGGGGTCTCCGTTCTACCCCCACCCCTGACCGTCATCACATGATATCGCAGCCCCTGATGGTAGGGGAGACCGGGACAATAATTGTAACACGGGGCGATTGTAACAGAGGCTCCAATACATGTGGTATTTGTGCCAAAAAACATACAGCAATACCATACATATGGTGTATGTGTCAAAAAAAAAAAAAAAAAAAAAAAAAATACAGCAATACCATACATATGGTATTTGTGCCAAAAACCATACAGCAATACCATACATATGGTATTTGTGCCAAAAAACCATACAGCAATACCATACATATGGTATTAGTGCCAAAAATCCATACAGAAATACCATACATATGGTATTTGTGCAAAAAAAACATACAGCAATACCATACATATGGTATTTGTGCAAAAAAAACATATAGCAATACTATACATATTGTATTTGTGCCAAAAAACCATACAGAAATACCATTCATATGGTATTTGTGCCAAAAACCATACAGCAATACC
>CALNVZ010000218.1:2214471-2231640 GCA_940671915.1 Paracentrotus lividus | reverse complement strand
GGTAAGGTTTGTTTTTTTTTATTAACCCACAAACAACGCTACCGCCATGTTGATGGTAACAACTTACGCTCCAATTACATTACAACATGTAAAAAATTTACAATTTTTGGTTTCTCCCCAATTTTTTCCAGGTGTTAATATTTTTTTTTTCGCTATTCTTATCATTATTTGGTCTATCTCCGAGCTCTACTTTGATCTAACTGTTAACGACTGTCAAGAAAGCGGAAAGTTGTAAATTAAGTATGGGTATAAGAGATTACACATTGTCCAACTTTACCCCGTATGTTACATTTTGTAACAATTAAACCCGATATGGTGTAACAACCTACCCCGTATATGGGGCTAGGGTGTTACAAAAAAAATGTCTTCACTAATTAAGCTGTAGTTAATTAGTGTTGTTGTAACAACCTACCCCATGGGTGATTTTACACACAGAAATCAACTGTAGCACAGTCATTAGGCAGAATGACAGGGCATGGCTAGGGAGTATATTAGTGACATACATGTACTATATTTACAATACCAGACTATCATCATGTGCCTTCAGATGTAAGAGCTATTACAAATTTCAACTTTTCTCAAAAGTTTACTTTGAACTGTAAAAAATGTTTTTTGTTGATTTACTTTTTAATAAAACAACGGAGAAACCTCACGACCGGCAGTTCATCACAGCTATGTGTAGGCTGTATATAGATGCCAGTTAGCACATCCTCTCTTGTTCCAGCTTAGCACACTGAGAACTGTAACTGCCATACCCCGTCTCCCCTACATGTAATAAGATTTGGATGCAAGATATTTGGCTTGCTCCCAAGCACCTTGTAGAAGTAGATAACAGGAGTCAAATGTAATTAATAGTTAACATAAACGAACATACATCTTAGAACTGATATAGTGGGTAACTATTGAAAAAAAAAAAATATTAAATAAAGCAAGACAAAATAACTGCAAACATTCCACACATTTATGGCTTCCACTTCATCATTCAAGAAATAAATAAACCCAGGTACATGTACATCCTAAGTCATTCATATGTACCTACAATCTTGTCATTGACAAGGCATAGCTTGTCCCCGTACCTGTTCATGACTTGACATCATATTGCATGGACCTGCTTAAAATGATTCACATGTAGAGTTATCTCCCATGACTATAGATATATAAGGTGTGCATATATACATTGTAAGAGACCATTCTAAAAATCTTGTTTACAAATACATCCTACCCATATATTTTGTAATATTACAAGATACATTGTACACTGTTCGTCTTAAAGGTGGAATATTTTTTTCTGGCTCAAGCGACATTATGTTGCTCCGTTATTAATTTTTTGAATGTTTTTGTCACGGCTTTCTCTTTCTGGGATCCTGGGTATGTCTTGGACGCTCCCTCAACCCTTCCCGGGGATTTTTCTTCAAAAAAGTTTGTCACCCCCAGAAGATGGCCATTTTCGTCATTTTTCTTATTTTGGGAGCCCTTTTTTGTTCACGCGATCCACCAAGGCCCCCTCAGTCCTACCCCAAGGAAACACGTCTGACGTGGAGATTTGTTATCGTTCTTTAAATTAAATCTAGATTTATGGTTACAGGCTCAAACTCTTTGTCTAGGGGAGGGGTAAAAATTGATTTTGATTGGGTTCAACATTCATTTTTTCATTTTTACACCATGGAAATTTCTATCTCCCTAAATTGTATTGTACATCTCAACCAACATAAATCAAAATAAATATATCAATAATGACTATTACAGCCTTGTCATCAAGGCTAAACAAAATTTAAAGCGGAAAAATTATGATATTTTCAAGGTTAAGGTGGTTTTCATTTCTTTTGTTTCATGCATAAAGATGGAATACAATATCCGAATTTTCACAATCTCGTTTTTTACTTCAACCCCTCCCTAGACAGAGACTAAGCCTGTCCCAGAAAATATAGATTAACTAAAGAACAATATAAAAAGTACACCTCAGTCGCATTTCCTGGGTAGGACTGAGGGGCTTGATTGGCCGGGAAACAAAAAGGGGCCCCAAAATGAGAAAAATGACAAAAGTGGCATCACGGGGTTGCCAAACTTTTTTGGAAAAAGGTGCATGAAGGGTTGGAGAATGTCCAAGATATAAGCCAGGGTCCTAAAAAGTAAAAGCAGGGACAAACGTATTCAAGAAATTAAAGTCAGAGCAAAATCATGTCGCTATAGCGGCAAAAAAATATTCCACCTTTATAACGGACAGTGTATTTGGCTTGCTCCTGAGCTCGATGTAAAGGCGACTGGACTGTTATTGAATTGTAAAATAACTTCAAATTTAATATTAACAATATTCCCACTAGCAAGATGAAGCATGTCATAATATATAGTTCTTGTACATGTACAGTTACATGAATGATGTCATATATTGGCTTGCTACCAATTCATCTTTCAAACTTGAACTTACATAGGTAAACATATTACTGCTATGTTTCTATATCAGAAAAAAGTGTATAAAATCCAATTCAATGTACCAAAATATCTTCTACATGAATTCTGTTCACTATTTTATGAACTGATATCTCAGAGATATCTTAGGCCAGAAAATAACAATTGAAAATAATTGTGTGAGAAAATTAACTGTAAATAAAATTCAAATTAGCTCAACAAAACCTGTAAGCATTTGTAAATGCGACACAGTTGTCCAAAATACTGTTGGACATAAGACATTCATTACTGGTGGGCAAAATAATCTAGCTTTGTCAACTGCTTTGTAACGACTGGTCAACAGTTTTTCATTGAAGCGATGGTAAGATGAAACATTTGTATGTTTAAGTATGTAGCTGTCAGCTGTTCACAAGTACATTGTACATATACACTGTTGTCATAAAGTTGGATACTGTTTTGTGTATCCAGCGACATCTATTTGCTCCGCTTAGATTCTTGAATTTTTTTTGTTTGGCAACCCTCAGAACGCCCATTTTGTCATTTTTTCTCATTTAGGGGCCCCTTTTTTGTTTTACCCGGCGTGACCAAGGCCCCCGTAATCCCACCCTCACCAAACACGTCTGATGTGTAGGGTTGTTAATGTTCTTTTGAGTTAAACTAAGTTTGTGATCACAGACTTAGATTTATTGTCTAGGGGAGGGTAAAAGTTGCTGGAGTCGGGTTGAAAATTGAATTTATCATTTTACACATAAGAATTTCTATCTCTCAAAAATGTATTGTATAATCTCAGCCAAACATAAATCATAATGGAAATTTACAATAGTTACCATTTACAACCTTGTCATTAAGGCTGAAACAAGATTTTGGGGAAAATGGACAATAATTAACGGTTCATAGTTGTTTCATTTCTTTGTTTTGACCATAAAGGTTGGATAGAATATTTCCATTTCTTACCGCATTTCACTTTTTCCTTCAACCCCTCCCCTAGACAAGAGACCAACGCCTGTAATCTTAAACCTTGATTTATCATAAAGAACGATAACAACTCTATATTTCAGACGCTTTTCCGAGGGGTAGACCGGAGGAGGCCTTGGCAGCCGGGGGTAAACAAAAAGGGGCCCCAAAATGAAACAAAAATGGCAAAAATGGGCGTTCTGGGGGTTGACAAACTCTTTTTTATTTTTTCTTTCCCCGGAAATAGGTTGGAGAGCGTCCAAGGTATAGCCAGGGCCCATAAAAGTGATAGGAGGGACAAACAATTTCAAGAAATTTAAGCCGGAGCAAAAAGATGTGGCAGGATCACACAAAAAATATCCAACCTTTATGAGCAACAGTGTACATGGTCATTGTCTGGCGGAAAATCCAACATGTGACCAGACAGGCTGCCGAAAATGTGAATTGAGCCAACTTCTCCCAAGACGGTCGTACACGTAGCATGAGATATACCAGCTAACTGTGGCAAATCACCACCACTTGTAGTGAGCAACCTCTGCAGACTCTTCTCCATGGTATCACAGATCTTGTAACATCTGGTGGTGCTCTGACAAGACCTCCTCTGTTTTGCTTCTCGAGAACACTTCCTTCAACTATATCTCACCAGTTGTCAGCGCATCCAGGCATTCCTCGCACTGCAAGTTCCCAGCAATCCCACCTAATTTTCAACAGCCAGTCCTTTGAAAGGGCAGGATTCCGATGAGGAAATCTAATGTTGATAAAAGAGAGGGGGAATAAATCATCCAAATTAGAGACTATTTAACTTATCAATAATAAATAATAATAATAATAATAAATGTTACTTATACAGAAAGTCTCTATGCGCTGAAAACAAAAAACAAAAACAAAAACAAAAAAAATGTTTGGAACTTTCAGTCGAAAAAAAACAAACAAACAAACAAAAACAAGAATAGGCCTATCTACATAAAAGGACATCCAAACATCTTGTTATGGAATAGAAATTTAAAAGAAATGTGTATCTTATTAGTGAAAATTAAATTTATTTTAACTGAAAGTCTTGAGTAGATCTAATCAAATCTCTCTGGACCGAATTAGGCCCTAACTGTTACATTTGTAGTCCTACAATCCAAATGGTTTTGGCTCTTTTGCTTTACCAAAATGACAAATGGTGCACCTTTCAAATTCAAATTCGAATTCAATTCTGTTTTATTCAAAATTCACTTCAAAAAGTCCGAAAACTAACAACTAACCTAATTAAAAGAAAATGATCTCAGGATCTACAAAGTCTTTAGCCATATCTGCAGAGACCGAGTGGATAATCATTTAGATCTATCACTCAAAACTTAAAACTACATATAAATTTATAGTAAAAAGGTTAGAGTCAACCTAGATTTACATGAAGCATTTGCAACTTCTACAAAAGAGCCCAAAAAAATACAGCAACTCGAATATATGGGACTACACGCCACATTGGGCTTTCCCTTGTCCACGATTTGTTTCAAAGTTTTCCTTTTAAATTATCATATTTTATTAACAATTTACCTGTGATAAGAATTCCCACATCCTTTACGCTTCTGATTTAGCCGTTTACAGCCACATATGAAAGCATGATGGTGCCCAAAGCGTAGATTTTATCTTGACCATAAATCAAATCTCGTTAGATGTTAGGAACAACAAACGCCCAGTATACGACCAGCAAGATGGCGCTGATCACGTGACACCAGCCAGCTCGCGGCGACACCGCAGGTCTCACTATAGTCGTTCTCCTTTCTCTATTTCTGTGGATACCACACCCCGTTATCACAGGACTGTTGCAGACAACCCAGGATGCCATACACTGGTATATATACCACTATCTAGCAAATATATTTTGGGTCACAGTTAGTTATTTTCTATATTTTTTGATAACAATGCAAATGTCAAAACTATCGCTCTTGATGTTACTTTGTGTTTAGGAAATATATTTCCCTAAAAGAAAAATATTAATATGCATCGAATTACTAGTTAATGAGGTAAGCTTCACAAAAATACTGATTTGTGCATACAAAAACATTGTATGCAAATGAGCTAATTACCATAGTACCACATGAAGTACCACACGAATACCATTCGACTACCAAACTTCAGCAGTAAACTGCCTAAATCCACTTTGACTAATGCCCGTTTGGTTTCATTCGTGTTGAAAGTTTGTCTTCAATCAGTTTGTCAAATTACCATTTGGTCTAATTAATTCCCATTTCGTCTAATCAAGTCGACTAGGTCAAAAACCACTTAGTCAACTCCTGTAAGAAACTATCCCTTAGAAAAAAAAATATCCTTTGGCAATACCACACAAAGGTAAGTATTGGCGGCGATCCCGGGTGGACGGGGGGACGATCGAGTTCCACCCCCACCCCCTCGATTTTTGCTTTCTGGAGGGATCGTCCACCCTCGATTTTCAGCGCTTAACAAAAATATATGTACATAATAGACGACGAGGCACAGTGTGCGTAAAATGTACCAAGTTCCGGTCATCAAAAAGCAAAATTTTTCGGCTCGCGCTTCGCTACCAAAAAAAAAAAAACCCAGACAATAATTAAAGTAATAATCTTTCTTCAGGTCCCTATATTCATTTATTCTTTTATTTGTTACAACGTGTATCTAGTGTATAATTAATTCCCCTCCAAATTTGGCAGCAATCAGGGGTACGTTTCCCCTCGATTTTTAAAGCTTCACATTTTGTTTTTATTTTCGAAGTATTTTGGATAGATTTTGTACTTGCCCACTTGTCCAAATGTGATGGAAATAAATTTTTAAACTTCTTTAAAATATTTGTTTTCAGGTCCGTATCGTTATAAAAAGTGACCATATTAAGAAAGGGATTACAAGCATAATATATTTTGTAAAACGTTGATTAATGAGATTTTCACTCGCGCTTCGGAATTTGTATTTTTTTTAAGGGTAGTGATTATCAGCTAGTGAAAAAATGATTAATGTTATTATAAAGCAAAATTTACAGCTCGCGCTTCGCGCTCACAAACAAATAACAATACAATGATTTAACGATTTAACTATGTCTTCCGGTCGATATAACGTATTTTGTGGAATATGTTTTATTTGTTCGAACGTTATATTCTTTAAAATGTCATTAGTTTCTGTATAATAAGTGAAATGGATCATTCTATTTCGAATTTTGGGTAACAAATATTTTATGGACGCCCTCATTTCCGTTTCGAAGTCTCTAATTTTCCTCCATACGCGGGTTTCCGTTCTCTTGTCTCCCCCCCCCGCCACCAGCACTGAATTGCCATCCCAGTGAGCGGTAGTGAGACCGGGACAATCTGTAACCACGGGGCGATTGTATACAGAGCGCTCCATCCCTAGCAGAAAGCATGCTCAATCTGTAACCTATGCTAGACAAACAAAAAAAAAACAACAACAACAAAAAAAAAAACAACAAAAAACAACAACAACAAAAAACATGTGCATTTCATCGCTCCTTGTGACGTTTGAGTGTAAGCAGATTTAACGGTTCAAATTAAGCCTGTATTTTGCTAAAGTTTCAACAATGAATACCTAAAGCTACATACTACTGTATGATACTGTTGTGTGGTACTGCTGTATGGTACTGCTTCATGGTACTACTGTATGGTACTGCTGTATGGTACTGCTGTGTGGTATTAACTGGTGTGGTACTAACATGAAAGTAATATCTGACATGGCTGTCATTTCCACTTATTGAGAAATTAGGCCTGTATTTTGCTAAAGTTTCAACAATGAATAAAGCTACATACTACTGTATGATTCTGCTGTATGGTACTGTTGTATGGTACTACTGTATGGTACTGCTTTATGGTACTGGTGTATGATACTGCTGTATGGTACTGCTGTATGGTATTACTGTATGGTACTGCCGTTGTATTGATGTGTGGTACTGCTGTATGGTACTGATGTATGGTACTGATGTATGGTGCTGTTGTATGGTACTGCTGTATGGTACTGATGTATGGTGCTGATGTATGGTACTGCTGTATGGTGCTGTTGTATGGTACTGCTGTATGGTACTGATGTATGGTGCTGTTGTATGGTACTGCTGTACGGTACTGCTGTATGGTACTTTTGTATGGTGCTGCTCTATGGTGCTGCTGCATGGTACTGCTGTACGGTAGTGCTGTATGGTACCGTTGCTACTACCATACATATGGTATTTGTGCCAAAAAAAAAAAACATACAGCAATATCATACATATGGTATTTGTGCCAAAAAACCATACAACAATACCATAAATGTGGTATTTGTGCCAAAAAAATACAGCAATACCATACATATGGTATTTCTGCCAAAATACCATACAGGGTACATGCAGGTAATATGGGCTCCCTAAGCTTATTTGCCTAATTTGCATAAAATTACGAAATGACACACAGTCTAATCTTTATTTATATGAACCAATAACTACTGCTCTAACTTTTATTGTGAAGAAAAACAATTATCACCAACCCCCCTGTCTGCAATATTCAAATGTTGACGTCATTACCAAAGTGCCCATATTACCTGCATGTGCAGGTAATATGGGCACATGTATTTAATGTATGTTTTAAAAACTCTACCATGTCTTGAATTTGCTTAAAATGTTGAAAATCATTAACTTTAAGATATAATTTGAAATTATAAGACCCTTCAGTAAATCCTATGACTATATATTTCATTGTTATGTATTTTGCATAATATTTCTTTTTTTAATATTATTTAAATATTATTTTCATTATACAAGTCAATTTAGGCCTACAATAAGTTATTTATATTAATTATATACTGTGAATATACCCCAAAAAAAATCGTAGCGAAGAAATTGATGCCTCATCCCAATACTAAGTACCTGAATCATTTCCGCCATTTTGGATGTCCCATATTACCTGCACTAATGTTGCTGTGTCAGGCAAGCATTCAATGCCACATTGCACCCCTTCACTAAAACAAATTGACCTGTACACGCTAGTATGATCAAAATGAAACTATAAGCTTACTAAATATACAAAACAATTGAGGTTACCCTCTCAAACACTCTTTCACCATCACATTCTGTGAAATATCAAATTTTACATCAGGGTTAAAAAATGCCGTAAGTTTTACCTATCTTGTTGGTTTTCAGCAATTTTCTCAGAGAAATTTCGGCATCAGATGCTCTCACGACGATATATTTTCGTATACAGTTCATATGAACAACATTATGGTGCTCACACCGGTCACCGGTCGACGGTCACGACATGATTTGCTTCAGGTGGCCCATATTACCTGCATGTACCCTACAGCAATACCATGTATATGGTATTTGTGCCTAAAAACCATACAGCAATACCATATATATGGTATTTGTGCCAAAAACCATACAGCAATATCATACGTATGGTACTTGTGCCCAAACACCATACAGCAATACCATACATATGTTTTTTATGCCAAAAAAAATAGAGCAATACCATACATATGGTATTTGTGCAAAAAAACATACAGCAATACCATACCTATGGTATTTGTGGCAAAAAACCATAGAGCAATACCATGCATATGGTATTAGTGCCAAAAAACCATAGAGCAATACCATACATATGGTATTTGTGCCAAAAAAAAACATACAGCAATACCATACATATGGTATTTGTGGCAAAAAAACATACAGCAATACCATACATATGGTATTTGTGCCAAAAAAAACATACAGCAATACCATACATATGATATTTTTGCCAAAAAAAAACATACAGCAATACCATGCATATGGCATTTTTGCCAAAAAAAACAACATAAAGCAATACCATACATATGGCATTACTGCCAAAAAAAACCATACAGAAATACCATACATATGGTACTTGTGCCAAAAACCATACAGCAATACCATACATATGGTATTTGTGCCAAAAAAAACATACAGCAAAACCATACATATGGTATTTGTGCCAAAAAAACATACAGCAATACCATACATATGGTATTTTGCCAAATACCACAGCACTGCTGAATGGTATTCTTATGGTACCCTTTTCCAGTGTGGTATTTTCCTATCGTACTTCTATGGTATTTTACTGTACCATAGAAATACCATAGGGATAACACAGGACATTCAGAAATACCATATGAATACCACAGGACATTCAGAAATACCATAGGAATACCACAGGACATTTTTGTAAGGGATTATCATAATTATGAAGATGAAAGATGCATGTATTATTTCTGGCTTACAAAAAAAAAATGGCTCTATGGTGATATCTCACTTCGCGGAGACGTCTCTGAGACTCGAACTTTTAAACACGTCTCCAATATTTTTTATTTTTTTATTTTTTTATTTTTTTCGTTGCGGAGATGTATCCGGAAGAAGAAAAAAAAATCAAAGATTCAAGCATATTCCATTTTCCCGCAACTCATGAAGCGTCGTGGAGTCTCAAGAGCCGCCTCAGAGACGTCTCCGCGACTGTAGCAAAACCGTCTTAAATCCGTCTCAGACCATTCCAAAACGAGTCTCAAATCAGTCTCATAGTAATTGAGATACAACCAGTTGCTTCATTCCCTGTTTGTTCAGAGTAGTTATTTTGTAATGATCTTTTCATGTATAATATTGAGTGATTTATTTGTACCATAATTATCTCCTTGTTTGTTCGCTGTCTTGATTGTGTTTAATAAGGCCAATGATATCTCCTTGCATGATAAATACCTGAGAAGGGCTAAATGAAATTTAAAAAAAAAAAATTAAAAATTATACGTTTATCTGTTAATCATAATGGCCTGCAAGGACCCTATCAATAACATATAGTTTTAACTCCTGAGCAACTTTTTTTTCCCATCAGCATCTTCAGTTTCATTCCCTAGCTAACCCCCCCCCCCGACCCCCATCTCTGTCTCGTCCTCCTTTGCGCACATACCCTCTATGTTTTTTCTATCATAGTCGACCAAATAATTTCGAATCCCCAAAATAATATCTGATTTTTTTTGTTCGTTTCTTTTTTTGTTTTTGTTTTTGTTTTTGTTTTCGTTTGGTTGTTTATTATTGTTGTTGTTTGATTGTTTGATTTTTGTATCATTGTTAATTATTTGTTTATTTTATTTTATTTATTTTTCATTGGGGGGGGGAGGGGTTGTTCATCTCGGTTGATTTTATTAGCTTGTTTGTACTATCGTACTTTATCTGTATATAAGTAAACATATGGTATTTGGACAGTCTACATGAGCATTACACCCGCCACACTAATGTTACTTTCATGCAACTTGACTTGAGGGATACACTTCAAAATACTAATTTCATTCTAAAATTTAATTCTCCTAACGCCCTTCCACATTTAGGTGAATAGCAGCCTTTCAGTTAATATAAGACAGTAATTTCTGTAATCAATACTGACTTTGAACTTGACATGGTTAACAATCTCATTCAAAATCAAATTCAAATCACACACTCGTTTTATCACATTTAGAGTTTACTCTACTGAATCAACGTGACCATCATTCTGCATATTATGAAAACATAGTATTGTGAATTATACTTACTCTAAACACAGTACTACACATGCAACCTTTGTCCACAGACGTGATAAAGCTTCATCAACAAAATCTGTATGAAATTGTATAACACATGAAGAAGAATAAGCAGAACTCGACAATAGCGTGCTTAATGACATAATATACATGTACATAGCAAGAAAGCCAATCTATGTTAAGTATCAGTGTGTTTATCTGGCATTTGTGAGTCTAGGGGGGAGGACGTAGTTGAAAGACTTTTGTAAACTGTGCATGGAGTGCCACAATATAGATCTATCAGGTACCTATAACAAAACTATCCATGTTGAAAAGTGTATAGTCATTTCATTTCTCCAATCTACTCTTCACGTAGTTTTTGTTTGTTTTCCTTTTTTATTTATTTATTTAATTATTTATTTATTATTATTTTTTTAGCCAGCCATATACCACGCTTAATATCATGTTCTCATTAAAAGGCACAAGAGCAAAATAACACAAACCTTGATTAAACCGCTTTTTATTGCATGTGGACCTATGAAATAAAGATGCTAGGCTCTTAAACTGCATATGTGGAATTTCATTGTACCAAATTACCTCACATGGGTGAAATGTGACACATGTAATCTTAATTGACGTTTGTGCTTGTTGCACATATGATCCACAGTCCGGTGACTTACCCTCGAGACCAAGACGTATTTACTTTATATACTGATATACAAATACCTCGAATAAAAGTTAATTATATCTTAAAGTGCTAATAGAGGAAGTCATGTTTCGAAATAGGCTAAATTTTAGTTGCACCTTTATGTTTCTTGATAATAATATCCTACCGCTATATCATTAACATCGGGGGGGGGGGGGGAACGAAACAAGAATCACCATGCGCCATTTTGTATAGCGCTGCCAATCAAGGTACTATCAGATAATTCGTTTTTCTGTTTTGAAAACGAAAAAGCAAAAACTGTTTCTGATTTGGTGAAAAATAACAGAAAAACATGTAAAACATTATGTAAAATCAGAAAATTGAAAAAACTAACCGTTTTTTTTTTTTCGTTTTACAGTCTTTTAAAATATCGTTTTTCTATTTTGTTGTTGAAAATAAGAAAATCAAACACTCTGAACTCGTTTAATATTTCGTTTTTCGTTTTTCCGTTTTCGTTCTGATGAAACGAAATATTGAACTCGTTTAATATTTCGTTTTTTGTTTTATCCTTTTGCGATCACGAAACGCAATATTGAAGCCTGCCCTCTACGTTAGTTTGTGCACAATGGGAGGGGCCAGAACAGAGACATTCCAAAGGGAAGAGAGGATACTCGTATACCAAGCAATGTAACGCTCTAAATTCATTATGTATTCAACATATAATGCAGCCAATGAGCGGCTTTCAAAGTATATATAGGATTGTGCGTCCCTTGCGCCCCCGCTTTTATCCGCTACTGCAGACCTGTCAAAACTCTTTTTTTTGGGGGGGGGGGTGGGCAGTGGCAAATTAGAAGGGGACCAAAATTATTTCAGACTTTGGCAGACCCGAAATTTTTTCCCTACGTCACGCCAGACCGTGTGAGCAAAAAGCTACTTTAATTTTTTACATGTCACGTTTACCAAGCGATTTGAGGGGGGGGGGGTCGACTTCTAACAACAAAAAAAAGTTCCTTTATTTGGGGCCTTTGGGCCCCTCTCCCTTGGTATTTATTTCTGTTGTGCTTTTTAAACAGGCGCGTATCCATGATTTCGCACCCCGGGGGCCAGACGTGATTTTGGTGCGCCTGGTTACCTTTTTTTTAAATGGCGCCCCCCCCCCCCCCCCCCTCCAGGCAAACATAGGCCTACGCCTTAAACGCGTTTGAAGGATTTCAAAAAAGCATTTTATATGAAACCTCTTTGAAAGTTGAATACTTTTGGGGCATGAAAACAAAGCATTTAAAGCCCTTTTTTATTTTATTTTCTTTAAATGGTGAGTTCATGGAATGAATATGAGCCTCGTTACTACTATTAACCAAAAATATAATAAATGCGAGCGCGAAGCGCGAGGAATTTTTTCCCCCTGTATATATTTGACGACTAGAAAGCAACAATTTTAAGTACTTAACTTAGGGGTTTTAAATTTTTAAGCCCCTCATCAAAATATTAATGAACGTAGCTGTAATTTTTCCATCAAATCGATTTTAAAACAAGCCATAGTAAAATGCATTTTTTTTTTTAAATTAACAAACTTAGGCCTAAAAGGATAACCCTAAATAAATAGGCGGGAACTAGAAGTAAACACAATGTAATAACTCCTTGGAAAATGATTTTGCTCTGTTTATTCTCATTTCATTTCTCCTCTTTTATTTTCCTCGATTAGGTGAAATATGTCCATCAATACTTGAAATCTAACCAATGTATTAAATATTAATGTTTTGGAGGTCAGAAATATGTAATCTATGTTAAAAAAAATGAAATAACAAAAATAGGCGAGCGAGAAGCGCGAGCATAAATTTGATGTGTTCGAATCATCTAAAAACGGGACAATCTATGCGTTCCTCAGGAACACAATGTAATAACTGTTTTGGACAAACTGATGCGAGTGCGAAGCGCGAGCGAAAATTTTGTACTATGTACAATGTATATAAAGAGCAAAAGGCATGGAAGTTTAAGATCAATTTGGCTCCCGCAATTTAAAGACCATTACGTTGCCCTGTTAGTTTCAGGTCATTTCTGCGCCCCCTTAGTATAAGGTCGATTTGGCGCCCCCTAAGTTTTAGATTAAATTGGCTCCTTGCATTTATGTTTTAGGTCAATTTGGTGCCCCTTGGTTTAAGATCAGTTCGGCGCCCCTATATGCAGGATCAATTAGATGCCCCTTAGATTCTGGTCAACTTGAAAATTGAAGTTTTGGTGGTTTAGTTACAATCCCCATAATGTTTATTTTAGGAAGAGGGGAAAAGGTGTGTGCGAAGCGCGAAAGGAAATTTTGATGAATTCGAATGTTCAGAAAACAGTACTTTTTTGTGCGTCCCTCAGGATCACAATGTAATATCTCCTTTCTTTGTTGAAACAAAAAAAAAAGAATGATGCGAACGCGAAGGCTAGCGAAAATTTGCCTTATAATATACAAACCGCCCCCCCACCCTCCTCTGTTTCAAGTCGATTTAGGCGCCCCTCCGTTAAGCTCAAATTGGCACCCTCAGTTTAAGGTCGATTTGGTGCCCCCTAAAATCTAAGATCTAATTGCGCCCTTTAAGATAATCAAATGGCACTCTAAGTCTAAGGTCAATTTGGGCGCCCCCCCCCTCTGTTCAAGTCGATTTGGCGCCCTACCGTTTAAGCTCAAATTAGCGCCCCCTTAGTTTAAGGTCATTTGCGCCCTTCTAAATTTCAGATCGAGTTGGCGCCACAATGGCGCCCAAAGTTAAGTTAATTTTGCCCCCCTTTTTTTTTCTTTCCTATTCCCCTCTCTTTCCTTTTTTTCTTCTTCCCCTTTCCCTCTTTCTTTTCTCTTTTCCCTCCTTTTTTCTTCTTTCTTTTCTTCTTTCCTTCCCCCCTTTTTTCCCTCTTTTCGGCGCCCCCCCTGCGCGCCCAGGCCCCGGAAAGCCCCCCCCCCACGCGTGTTTAAGATTCATGATCGATGACCAACCAAGTAATGCCTTACCATCTACCTCTATAAGGGTGATGATCGTTTGGATTGCCGATGGCCCCACAAAAAAGTTGTCTACCCCCCCCCCCCTTATCGCTCGCACAACGTGAATTTAAAGAGCTTTAAATAATGTTTTGTTCATGTATGCATAATTAAATCCCCAAAAGTATTATTTTCAAAGGGTTTCAGATATATGCTTCTCTCAAATCATACACATTATGCGCATGTTAAGGCGCTGAGGCGCCTATATTTGCCTGGAAGGGGTTGGGCGCCATTTTTAAAAAAGAGTAACCAGGGCACCACAAATCACGTCTGGCCCCCGGGGTGCAAAATCATGGATACGCGCCTGTTTAAAAAGCATAACAAGAAAATAAATACCAAGTTAGAGGGCCAAAGGCCCCAAATAAAGAAACTTTTTTTTTTTTTTTTTTTTTTTGGAAGTCGACCCCCCCCCCCCTCTAATCGCTTGGTAAACGTGACATGTAAATATTAAATGTAGCTTTTGCTCCCACGTCTGCGTGACGTAGGGAAAAAAATACTGGTCTGCCCCAAAGTCTGAAATAATTTTGGTCCCCCTTCTAATTTGCCACTGCCCCCCCACCCCCCAAAAAAAGAGGATTTTGACAAGGTCTGCAGTAGCGGATAAAAGCGTCCCGGCACCGGTGAGAGCCACCACCCGGGCGCAAGGTGGACGCGCACATTCCTATATATACTTTGAAAGCCGCTCATTAGCTGCTTAATATGTTGAATACATAATGAATTTAGAGCGTTACATTGCTCGGTATACGAGTATCCTCTCTTCCCTTTGGAATGTCTCTGTTCTGGCTTCTCCCATTGTGCACAAACTAACGTAGAGGGCAGGCTTCAATATTGCGTTTCGTGATCGCAAAAGGATAAAACGAAAAACGAAATATTAAACGAGTTCAATATTTCGTTTCATCAGAACGAAAACGGAAAAACGAAAAACGAAATATTAAACGAGTTCAGAGTGTTTGATTTTCTTATTTTAAACAACAAACATGACAAAATAGAAAAACGATATTTTAAAAGACTGTAAAACGAAAGAACGGTTCGTTTTTTCAATTTTCTGATTTTACATATATCATTTTTCTGTTTTTCTGTTATTTTTCACCAAATCAGAAACAGTTTTTGCTCAATATTCCGTTTTTGCTTTTTCGTTTTCAAAACAGAAAAACGAATTATCTGATAGTACCTTGATTGCTGCCCCATGACTCGCCTTGTTGATTAACAAACAAGAATAATATAATAACGATATCAGCTTAATTTTAAAATTCATTTTTAAAAATCACAAAACAATGAACGGACGTTCAAAGTACTGACCCCAGCAGATTTCGGTCATTATAGATATAGAATCCGTGAGATACCGCTCTTGAGTCTCGGTAGATGATCTCTCCTCTACGTCCCCGTGAAGAGCTCGTCTCAGGTCAGAGACTATAGCAATCTTGTTGACATTAGAACAGAATGTTTGAAATACACCAATGACAATCTTCTCTGGAAACACCACTCGTTCATCGTCGCAAGGTTTAGCTTTGCCTGGTTTATAGGACAAGATTTCACCTCGCAATTTAGAGATCCTCCTCTCAATGTCAGAATTTGAAGTCGCCATTTTGAATCACCCAAGCCTGTAAGCTTACATAGTGAACAGAAATACAACCTATTCAAACAGGTAGAATGTTAACAATTCTTCGAGTCTCCTTTTCTTTACTCAAATAACCGCAGTAATATTTCGTCTCAAAGGGCATTGATAAGTTATCCATAATTTCACCAGATGGATTGCATGTGCATTCAAATTAATTGCAGTGATTTATGAATTTTAGTAGAGAGAGGATCCAAAGTCAGCACATACGATTTCGAACAAACACTTCAAAAGTATCAGTTTGATAATAAACTTTTTATAATACAATCACTGTAATCATCTTACGCTTATTTATTCATTTTTTCTCATCAATGACAGATATATGGTTTGAGGCAATTGATAATGGTCAGCTTGTATGTGCTTTGTTCTTAGATCTTCGACGTGCATTTGATAGCGTTTATATCAGTATCTTGTTAACTAATCTGAAATCTATAGGATGTTGAATAAAAGACTTTCAAATGGTTTAGCTGGTATTTTAGATTTGAGGCTTCAACGTGTTCAATATAAACCATCCACTTCCCGGGGGGGGGGGGCACAAAAACAATATGAATTGGAGTACCCCGGGGTCGATTTTGGCCCCATTTCTTTTTCTCATCTTAATTAATAATTTGCTAGATGTTATACAAACTGGCCAAGTTGCAATGTACGCCAACGGTATTACATTTTTCAAAAGTGGCACTAATCTGTAAGAAATAAATGTAAAATGCAAGAAGTAATGCAGTAAATACATGGTTAAAATTAAACTCAATGTAGATAAGACCCACATGATGCATGGTATTAGGTATTAAACGGAGACTAAACAAGTTTTGATTCAGTATAAATATACGTATAGTTCAGTAATCTCTATATAGTTTAACGGTACTGTAATCGGAGTGTCTATAGAGTAATCATAAACCGCCAATAAATTGCTCTGACACGACCATGTTTATTACCCATGCCGATGAAATCGGCATAGTATTGTAAAGGGTTCCGTATGTTTGTTTGTTTGTTTGTTTGTTTGTTTGTGTACAAGATAACTAGAGAACGGGTGAACGGATTTGCACC
>CALNVZ010000218.1:2200375-2214446 GCA_940671915.1 Paracentrotus lividus | reverse complement strand
AAAATTTCAGGGATTGTTTGGATAGTGAAAGGAAAGAATCGATTAATTTTGGTGATGATTGGTTGATCCCTGCAGATTCTTTGTATGATTTCAGTTTTGACCCCATAGTATAGTATTACAACTACTCTGTAGCCATTCGTGCACAGAACTCGCATGCACGGAAGCATCACGACGGTGAGGATCGACAAGATTTTGCCGTGGCCAAGCCTGCACTCGCAATCTATGTATGTCGTGTGCGAAAACCATCCATACGACGAATGCAAGGTAAGAATCTTTGTACATCGACGCTCTTTGTGTACATATCGAACTTGCAATCACACGTGCATTCAGCGTAAAAATCGAAATCATCACACCACGGCCTAAAAGGGACTTTATAACTACGATAGACATGCAAAAACCATTGCAAAAGTCATGTTCAACAACTATCTATGCAAAAAAGAGTCATCGGGGTATCATATCATTCTCTCCATGTAAAATGTAAAGCTAACGTGTACCATTTCGTAGCATTAAATCGGTACACAGTGCGCTTGCGCCAGATGAGTAAGCGCGTCAATTATTTAAGGAGGGGAGAGCGGGCCGCGGAGAGGAATATGGTTTAACGACGTGCGCTGGTTGCGAGAAGCGAGCAGACAAGTAGACGACTGCATGCTGCTAGCAGCAGGTACGTAGGGAGGACCGGGTATGGACGTTACAAAATTCAAATTTAGGGCCAGATAATTCTTAATAAAGTACTCACACACTCCATTTTTGGGTCTGTAGTTTAGCCTATTATGTTGGCTAAAACCTGAGGCCACATAAAACTTTGAAAACATGTTAAAAACTAATTAAACTACAGCTTAATTAATGAAGACATTTTTTTTTGTAACAACCTTCCCCGTATACGGGGTAGGTTGTTACACCGATACGGGGTAAATTTTTACTATGTAAACCACGGGATTAATTTGTTACAATGTTAATCTCCTTATACATACTTTTGTTTCAACTTTTCCAGTCTTCTGGTATTCGTTAACCAGTTAAGATCAAGTAGAGCTCTAGAATAGTCTAAAGCAATAATAGAAAATCAAAACATTAGGCACCTGAAAATTGAAACAAAATTACTTTACAATGTGTAATGTATTGGTAGGTGTTACGTCGACATGGGGTAGGTTTTTGTTAAACAACCTACCCCATGGGGTGATTTTACACATAAAAATCAAACTGTAGCAAAAGCCATTAGGCAGAAATGCAGGGCATGGCTCAGGGGTATATTAGTGCATATACATGTACTATATTCACATACCAACTTATTCATCATGGTGCCTTTCAGTTGTAAAAACATTTACAAATTTTAATTTTTTGTCAAAAATTCACTGTAAAAAATGGTTTTTGTTGATTTCTACTTTTAAACAAAACAAACGGAGAAACCTTACGACCGGGAGTTCATCACAGCATGTGTGACTGTATATAGGATGCCAGTTAGCACGAACTCTCTTGTTCCAACTTAGCACACTGAAACTGATAACAACTGACCCGTGTAATTCCATACCCGTGTCTTCCCTACAGTGGCGGATCCAGGATTTCATTAGCAGGGGGGGGGGGCAAATCAGTATTCAGATTTTGGTACGTTTTTTTTCTTCTGTTACTCCGCGTGCGAGCGAAAATATCACTTGTACGTTGCAATTTTCTTCATGTCACTGCTGTCGATCGATAAGGCCGGGGGGGGGGGTGTTAATTTTTTGGGGCCTTCGGCCGTCAAAGAGGGTCATCATGCATATTTGAAAATGACATGCTATGTATAGGACAGGCATCTATATAGGTTGATATACTTATTTCATGGTATTTTCTATGAATAAATAGCAATTCAGTCCTACACTGTAAAAAAAAAAATGAGTAAAATCATTACCAATACTTGAGCAAAAAGGGAACTCGCGTGAAATTGAGTAAAAAATATTACTCATTGCGGTTGAGCTAATGTTACTGAGTTAAAAATATTATCATGCGGTTGAGCTAAATGTTAACTCAGAAAAGAGTAACTTTTAGTCATCTATGTATCATTCCTAATCCTAGCTTCGAAGAGAGTAAACCATTAACCATTAGTTTACTCATTTCTTGCGAGTTACCTTTTGACTCTGTTAAGCAGTAAACAAAATTTATACTGCCGTTGGGAGTAAAGCATTAGTTTACTCCGTTGGAGTAAAGCATTAGTTTACTCATTGTTCTTGCGAGTTACCTTTTTTACTCGGCGTTTTTACAGTGTAGTTTTGTTTTGTGTCTCTAAGACAAAAAAAAAATGTAATTTTTTGCCAAATGTAAACTTTAACATGTGGTATTTCTGATAATTTAAAACCTAGGTGTAACCCCAGTCTTAACTAGAAATTTAGACCAACTCCTATGGAGTACTGTGTTTTATCTTTCTTCTATAATCATGCAGAGCAACCAATTTATTAAAATTCATTGTATTTTCATCTTTCCCAATCTTCTCATCTCATGACACATATGACAACTTTTGCTGCCGGACTAGAATATTTTTACCTGGTTAATGATTGACAACTGGCACTCCATAAAGTGTGGGTCTAACCTAGGGTTAACTAAACATGGCTATGAGACTACCACCCAACGACGACACCATGCCCACAGCAGCGCCAACGCCCATTTCCGTTATACCATCCATCCTTAATTTTAAGAGCTTTTCGAAATCCTCAGTTAATTCCTTTCAGAAAATATATGCTTTATGTATAAGGGGTGTAGTATTTAAAGTTTACAAAGATTCAAATAAAAAGACACAATTTCCATGTTGCAAAAATCATGTCACACGAAACTGGCCTAAATAAAAACGCATGGCCATGTTAACAATTTGAATTGGTTTTGAGATCATTTGATATTCACAAGAAAATTATATATACATCGTAGTATATAATATTTGAACGATTTCTTTCAATAAAATTATTGTTCAGGTTTGTTATGTTGGATGTATAAGCATATATTAACCATAATGTTTAATCGATGGATGAAATAAAATATCACTGGATGGTCAAAGATCATACCTCATGTTCTGGGCGGGTTTTGGGATATTGAAAGCCAATGTGTATTGTAGGCCTATTTATATAAAATTTACATATATAATTTATATTTGATATAATTTGAGCGTCAGAAAATTATATAAATATATACTTAAAAAGAGAACAAACTCTGAATAAATGCAGGCTCGGTATATCTGGCCGGCTACCCCCCCCCTCCCCTCCCACCCGAATATTGAATTAAATATTGTGATTTAAATATTGGGTATGAAGTTAATTGAACGAATATGGATGAGAATATACAAATTATTCTGATGGCTTTTGGATGTGTGTGTCATTAGCTGCCAGTGGCAAAGTTACATCTAGATTGACTTGTAAAGAAAACGCACGTAACGTAGGCTTCGTGGCTGCTATTAATTAGCGCAATAAAAAAAAAAAAAACTCGCGTAAGAAGACTTCCCCCTGCAGTCGAATGGGATCGCCCGTCCGGTGAGGAGCAAATACTGCGTGGAGGCGAAAGAAATTTATGAACTTTTCTTATGGGTTTTAATTAGTAGATGCTTCAGATCAGATGGAGGAAAAAGACATTTTGGAAAGCCTATAACATGATTGTGCTGAAGTCGTAATCAGAACCTGTATTTTACATAGATTGAATGCTCCAAACCAAGAGATCTCGCCAAGACGCCGTTCGCATTATTTTCTATGCGATATGCATGTGATTTGCGTAAACATTGACCAATCGAGAAAAAATCTCTTATAATAGTTCAAAGTGACAGACCTTTTTTTAACCAATTGAAATAAATATACCATTAATGGAAGCTGAGAATTCAACCTTTTAAAAACCGTTGATCATTAAAGTGTAATATAATTATGCGTCATTGAGGAGCAAGACTTTGAGAACGCATGAGCTGTTCTGGGCTAAAAATTGGCCATATTGTACAGGAATATGTTCTGACCAGGCTTTCGAATTGATTCAAGTGACAGGACTTTTTTTTCCCTTTGCAATAAGTTATCCCTATTTCTGAAAAATTCAGACTGTGAACGTACTCAATCAAATTGATCATTTCTTTGAAAGGGTAGTTGCTCGCCACAATAAGAAAATAAAGCGAAAAACTGTCCAAAAACAGAAAAAGTAAATGGGAGCGTTCGCTTTGAGTAGAATGGTAGCGCCCTCTATCTCTTAGGTTTACAACTAGAAATCTCTCTCTTTTTTTAAAGAAAATAAAGCGAAAAACTGTCCAAAAACAGAAAAAGTAAATGGGAGCGTTCGCTTTGAGTAGAATGGTAGCGCCCTCTATCTCTTAGGTTTACAACTAGAATTGATATGCAATATTCGTGTTTAATCATGAAAAAAGGTTAAAATTTACGTAAATTCGGCTTTCCTACATAGAGTCTACATAATGCATTGGGAAATGGGTGAGCGAATTACTGCATCAGCTCAGCTGAGTGCGAGCCGAGCGACGCTACATCATTACCCACGCCGATGAAATCGGCAGGGTATTGTAAAGGGTTCCGTATGTTTGTTTGTTTGTGTACAAGATAACTAGAGAACGGGTGAACACATTTGCACCAAATTTTCAGGGATTGTTTGGATAGTGAAAAGAAAGAATCGATTAGATTTAGGTGATGATTGGTTGATCCCTGCAGATTCTTTGTAGATTTCAGTTTTGACCCTATAGTATAGTATTACAACTACTCTGTAGCGCCACCAAGGCGTGGGTCTGCCGCCTTTGACGGCCCCTCTAGTTATGTTTGTAAAAAGGTGTGTGCTGCAATAATATAGTAGTGAGCTTTCGCTGGACTACGGGGAGCTTATCTAGAACGTTAGCATAAAAGAGGGCACTATTTTCAAAATTCCTGCAAATCCTCGTTTTCTATCTTCTTCAATAACTTTGAATAAAAGTTTCCAATGGTAACCGCACATGTTCCCTTTGGCTTGTGAGATATTATAACGTCTATTGTTACAATACGAATTCAATCAAAAGGCTACTTTACTGGGGATACCTAGTTCTTTCTTTTTTTCATACCAAGGTTTTATTGTGTCAAATGCGTCTATGCGTATAACAGCTGACCTAAAACATTGCTGATATGAAAAGAAATAACCTACCGCCCTGCCATTATGATTAGTCAACTCAAAGTATGCTTCTTTTATGTTTTAGCAAAGGGGGAAATGCCTGTATACATTCCTATCAAAGCGCTCGCTTATTGGCTTATAACTGACTCTCTGCTGAGAACCTATACGTTCTACGTTTTGGGAGAACGTACATTTCCCCAAAATAGCGTTGTAGATTTTGACAACGGGGAGCTATCTCTTGTAGCTAGGGGAAACCCTCGTTTGTGCACACGAAAACTTGTAATTTAAACCCTTACCAGCCGTTTCTAGCAAATACCAGTTTTACACACTCCTTTTCCTGTACTAACAGTATGCAGGAGTTTGGGGTTTGAGCTATTTTGAAAATAAAGCCTTTCATAATGCTAACGTTCTAGATTATCTCCTCCGTAGTCCAGCGAAAGCACCCTATTATTGCAGTATTAAATTGTGCGAAACCGTATGTTGATATACATTGGCGGCGATCCCCCCCCCTTCGATTTTTAAAGCTTAACATTTTCTAATTTAATGATCAGCTGGTGAAGCTAATAAAAGGGCAAATTTATATCAAATACAATGCTAAATTTTATTATTAAGGCAACATTTTTGGCTCGCGCTTCGCTCTCGCATACATTGTCATTAATTTCTGCATAATGTGCGAAGTAGGTCATTCTATTCCGAATTTGGAATATACAGTATTATGATGGGGTGACCAAATTTCAAAAATATTAAGTAATGCTACATTCCATCAACAATTACTTATATTTTACACAAAATCAACGAAAACTATAAATACCAATCAAACGGCAAAAATTCTAAACTCCGAATCGCCGAACAAAGAAGTGAAATAGGTCAAAGGGTTTTGACGATATCGCGATTTCAAAATTCTGTGTCGATCGAACGATCGCGCGTTCTGCTGAAAAAAGTCAGGAAAACTGCAAAACCTTAAATCCCGCATGGGCGTGTAAGTCAAAGTTTCATAGAACTAGATGATATTAATATCATCTTACAATTTTGATGACATTAAATCGGAAAGAAGATGATTTCCAGACTCTTAGTAGAGGACCACTGTGTAGACCCCGTGGATGTTTTTTGGGAACAAAGGTTTGAAAGTGGTTTTGAGTTGCTTAGAGGTCACTAATCAAAATTAGCTTGGCTAGTCCCCTGCTAACCCCCGGCAACTCTCATAGGGGTCAAAATAAGGTCAAATCGGGGCCAATAGGGGGTCAAATTTTTTAAATGCCCGAAAAGTATCAAAAGACATGGCAAATTATTGGTCTCTTTCCACTGAACAAAAAAGTGTACAGAATCAAATATCCATGACCTGCCAGTAAGAAGTTATGGCGGGAAAAGTCAAAAGGTCAACGAACTTTCACATGAAGGCATATAAGGCCTACACTAGCTAAGATTGTTAGGAACGACAAATTTTCTTGTTTTTTGTGTCTATTAATATTTATTATGGCTAAGAAAATTAATTTAGACTATTTCTACTTTAAAAAAAATCATGATCAGTACATATAAGAGGTCAAACTAAGGTCATTTGGGGTCAAATTGGTTGATTTAGGATCGAAATATGGAAAAGGAGTTACAACAGCTCCATTTTTTGTGGTATTGTTAAGTTATGTATAAGAAGATTATTAAAACTAACAGATTTGTATTTCTAATCCAGAAACCACATTCAATACATGTTTACAAGGGTCATGATATGGTAAAAGGGTCAATCGATCATTTTGGGTCAAAATGTTACATTGACCTAGAGATATTGTGCTGCAATATGAAAACTAAAACACCTTGAGCCATGAAATTCAAATTTAAAAGAAGTATGTACCATCATAAGAAGACAATCTAATTTGATCTTATAGAATGTAGGTGAAAGGTCAAGGGTCACATGGTCAACTTATGAAATTCCAGGTATTTACTTCGTTACGGTCAACGCACTTTCACATGAAGGCATAACAGGTACACAAGCTAAAATTGCTTGAAATTACAATTTTTTAATATTTTTTTTATCTATTTATATTTATTATGATTAAGAAAATCAATTGAGAATTTGTGACAGACTTGTACAAATTAAAGTTGAGGTCCAGTAGAAATGATATGGTCAAAGGGTCAATCGATCATTTTGGGTCAAAATGTAACATTGACCTAGGGATAGTGTGCTGCAATATGAAAACTAAAACACCTTGAGCCATGAAATTCAAATTTAAAAGTAGTATGTACCATCATAAGAAGACAATCTAATTTGATCTTATAGAATGTAGGTGAAAGGTTACGTATGAAATTCCAGGTATTTACCTCGTTATTACATTAGTTTTAGAAAAAGCTTGTTGTCTATTATCAACTTCATACAATTTTTGAAAATTTAGGTCAAATTTCAAGGGTCACAGAGGTAAACCTAAAAGGAAATACAGGTATCTACCTTGTTATTGTGGTATCTCAAAAACTATTTGAGATACGAAACTATGATGATATCACCATGAAAAGAATTTCATTACATGAGACTGTGTATTAGTAAAATGTCAAGATTCAAAGAGGTTTATATCTGAAATTACTTCTTTTTTTTTTAACTGAGGGCTTTTGTAAACATCTGAACAATGTGCGTTATTGTTGGGGTATTCATCGATCTTTAATTTGTTTTAGATTTTTACTGGACCTCAACTTTAATTTGTACAAGTCTGTCTTATATCCCAAATACTTTGACAATCAATATGAGCTGAGTGCACATCAGTTTAGGTCAATGTAACTTTTGAACCCTAAATGATGGATTTACCCTTTGACCCCTTACAATTATTGAATGTGTTTTTTTTTTATTAGAAATACAAATCTGTTAGTTTTAACCATCAGTTTACACACAACTTAGCAGTACAACAAAATTGGAACTAGCTTTTAACCCTTTACCCTATCCCCCCCCCCCCCTCTTATTGCACGCCCATCGTCACATAAAAAAGTTTGATGTACTATCTTTTTGCTCGCCCGGCGTGACGGGAAAAAATCGGGGTGCACCAAAATCTGAAATTCCAATTTTGCCCGCCCACCCCATCAAAACCTGGATCCGCCACTGATTTCGGTCAAAAATTAGACCCCCAAATGACCTAGTTTGACCCCTTATATCTACTTAATATGATTTTCTTATGTATGAATAGCCAGTCTCAATTGATTTTTTTAATCATAATAAATATATTGGATACAAAAAACAGAAAAATTGTCATTTCAAGCAATTTTAGCTTGTGTACCTGTTATATGCCTTCATGTGAAAGTGCGTTGACCTTAACAAAGTAAATACCTGGAATTTCATAAGTTGACCATGTGACCCTTGACCTTTCACCTACATTCTATAAGATCAAATTAGATTGTCTTCTTATGATGGTACATACTACTTTTAAATTTGAATTTCATGGCTCAAGGGGTTTTAGTTTTCACATTGCAGCACAATATCTCTAGGTCAATGTAACATTTTGACCCAAAATGATCGATTGACCCTGAACATATCATGACCCTTACATGTATTGAATGTGGTTTCTGGATTAGAAATACAAATCTGTGAGTTTTAATAATCTTCTTATACATAACTTGACAATACCACAAAAAATGGAGCTGTTTTAACTCCTTTTCCATATTTCGATCCTAAATGAACCAATTTGACCCCAATGACCTTAGTTTGACCCCTTATATGTACTGATCATGATTTTATTTAAAGTAGAAATAGTCTCAATTAATTTTCTTAGCCATAATAAATATTAATAGGAACAAAAAACACGGAAATTTGTTGTTCCTAACAATTTTAGCTAGTGTAGGCCTTATATGCCTTCATGTGAAAGTTCGTTGACCTTTTGACTTTTCCCGCCATAGCTTCTTACTGGGAGGTCATGGATATTTGATTCTGTACACCTTTTTGTTCAGTAGAAAGAGACCAATAATTTGCCATGTCTTTTGATACTTTTCGGGCATTTTAAAAATTTGACCCCCTATTAGCCCCAATTTGACCTTATTTTGACCCCTACGAGAGTTGCCGGGGGTTAGCAGGGGACTAGCCAAGCTAATTTTGATTAGTGACCTCTAAGCAACTCAAAACCACTTTCAAACCTTTGTTCCCAAAAAACATCCACGGGGTCTACACAGTGGTCCTCTACTATCTTGTCGGGAAGGTCGGATTGTTCGGAACGGACACGCATTTTTCCGATATTTGGTCAATAGTTTCACAATTCGATAAACCGTACCATGACGAAAGTTTGGTTCTTAATCTATCTTTGGGTCCCTCTTTCTGATGGTGCCATCAGATTTTCACGATAGTGATTACTTTTTGAGATATTCGATGTGCGTGAACTAAGGTCACGCGCGAATTATGGTCACACCACCATACACGTTACAGTTAGCTGTATTTTGCTAATGTTGTTTTATTTATTATGCATGTGTCATTCAGTTTTTATATCAATTATGACAGTGAGGCATTGTGATCATTTTCACCTGTCTTTTATAGAGTGCATGCTGTGGGTTTGAAATTAGTTATAAATTATACAGCTATGTTCAGTATCCATATACATCGGAAGGAGAAACATTATTCAATGTAGTACTTTATATGAAGAGTTTGATTCCACAAGGCGCTAAATCCACTTTTAGTGTTTTAGAGTAAATCAAGGTTTTTTAATTTACCATTTTATCTTATCCATTGTAAGTTTATTTTGATATATATGATAAAGCTATCGTATTCGAATAATTAAATCACGTTTTTAAAAATCTAGCTATCAATTTCAATTTTTAAGAAATTTTTATAATTTCAATTCCCATGGATTTAGCGCCTTTTGGAATAAAACCTCCGTCAGATGCCAATTTTTGTAGATTTAAAGCCTATAAATAAATGAAATTCAAAACGAAACACATGAATATTGCTACCAGAGTATAGATACAACTTTTCTGATGTTTAAATTTTGAAAATATTTTTTTTTTTATTTTTTTTTTTAAAACATCTTTTTCAAGACCGGGATTTTCGATGTTTTATTCCAAAAGGAGCTAAATCCAAAAATATTCATAAAATTATGAAAACTATTCTAATAATCTAAAAATTTTGCACGGATGATGGAGGCTGGTAGCCACAACATGTGCTAAAAGATATAATTGTATTTTGTTAGGTAAAGTGGTTAAATAAACAAATCCTAAATGACCATAGTGGATTTAGCGCCTTTTGGAATAAAACCGTTTTGGATTTAGCTCCTTTTGGAATAAAACTCATATTTGTGACCAATTTTTTTCAAACTTCCAAAAAATATTTTTTTATCCAATATACTGCATTTGATTCCCATGCCTAAGATGCACTTAATTAACCTATAAAATCCATTTTGGTCAAAAGTGGATTTAGCGCCTTTTGGAATCAAGCTCTTCATATGTTTTATATTAAGGTACGGTTTAGTAGTTATAAGCCGGAATTTAATGTACTGCTTTATTACAGAAAGAATATTTGAATGGAATAAAAATCATACCTCTTATGACAGAAACTTAAATTGCAAAATAAATAAAATTAATGCATTCCTCGTGACAGAGAAATGTTATTAAAGGGATTTAGAGGTTCTTCAGCTTTTAGAAAATCAATTGTATGTAAAATTAAGTTATTTAAAAACTCTAAAGTCGTATTTAAAATCGAGATGCATTATTCAAATTAGGATATTACCTTTATTCCACAGCTAAGTGTTAAGCCCCTCACTAGGTTTACATCCTTATTTGGTATTCTAATTAAACCAGATCTAATTCGGCAACGGTAGAAGGAGACAGGACATGAAAACCATATCCTCCTTAATAAGTGGTAACTCTAAAGACAATCGTTAAGTGTTCTCATTTTCCTCGCATATATTATACTAGTGAGAGACAGAGAAGTACCATTTATCAATATCCCTTGCAATTATTATGAAATGTAATCATGTATATCGATGAGTTCTGAGAAAAACTGCATCATCCTTTGAATTTTCATTCAATGTCTTTTTAAAAGTTGAGTGAATCAGTATAATCATTATAATTATTATAATCACGACTATTTATGCTATTATTCTCATAACCAGAAACATTATTTCACTGTAAGACCAATATCAATAATGACCTCTGAACCGCGTGGGAATGGCGCTCAAATTGTTCTCTGTATTTCATTTGTTTCTGTTCGATGATTTCCTTAATTAGTTAATCATGTCTATTATCGGGTATTACATCATTTCATCACAATTATTATGCATCACATAAATATGATCATGGAGATACTTTTCGACAAACTCCTTTGTGATTTATTATGTCATCATCTCTCGGTCTCTTGCTTTGTGGTTTCATCGTGGTAAACGGCAGGAAACCATCACCGCAACAATCCAGTTATGAATCTTAAAGTGTTTGATATTCTGCAATGTTATTAATCTTCTTTAATATGTCATTATATTTACCATTTCATTACTAGATAAGACCATTCTTAATTGATATTCTCACTCTGAACCGAATAGGAACAGCGCTCAAAATGTTCTATTTTGTCATTTCCTTGAATACTAATGTCTATTATTGGGGTATTACATCATTTCATCACAATTTATATGCATCACATAATTATAAACATGGAGATACTTTTAGGCAAACTTAGAAAGCGACTTATTATGTCGTCATCATCTCTCACACTCTCGCTCTGTCCTTTCATTTTGGTAAGGCCTTATGAACGGCTGGAAACCATCACCGAAGCTATCATAAGGTTATGAATCTGAAAGTGTTTGTCTAAGAGAAACAAACACTCATAACTCTAATGGCTTTTAGAGCTGCATCATCTCATCGGTCTGGTACCGCCTTGAACGCATCATCTTGTCGATGTTGGGGGAGGGGTGGGGATCGAGCATTACCCCTCCTCCTTCCACGTCCCTGTAAAGTGGAGGGGAACATTATCCCCTGTCCCATTCCTAGTCAAGCTTGAAACTCGTCTGTCGAGTTGACGGACGAGCTCACTAAAAGTAGGTAGACGGACGAGGTTTGCCTATAAAGTTTTTTTTTTTTTTTTTTTTTTTTTATTTTTTTTATCAAGTGTTTTATTCATTAAAAACAAATCAAAGTACAGGTCATCAAAAACATCGTATCAACAATTACAAAAAAGTTTCAACAACAATAATAATAAAATAATAAACTGATATAAACAATAAAGAAAAAAAGGAGGAACTTAAATAAGAAGAAAACTATTTATGGAAATGTGTACATTGGACATAATAGATACAGTACCAAGCACAAGTAAGAGGAATCCTCTTTGTAAACGGACCTATATGCCTAAATATAACCCTGTAAAACAAAGAAAAACAAGAATCGAGCTTTAGTCCTGTTATTTATCACCGAAGACCGAACACACCCCACAGTTAAAAATTCCACTTTCGTATCTGTAGTTACATACTGATCAAGTTTTGTTAGATATACAGTCATCCCGCCTGAGACGAATCTACATGAAGTCGTACATGTGGAAACATGATGATTTGACCACCAAAAGAACAAAACACCCAATAAAAAAGTGGGAACAAAACTGATCTTCATGGGTCAAGTAAAACAATAGAAGACCTGAAAATCTAAAATTCCTTGAACCCAACTGTAAAAGTTCGTCGAAGACGAGGCCGACTGCATACCAACTCATTGGCCCGTATTCTGTTACGGGTTTTAGAGTTGTACGGCAATTGACAATAGATTCGAACAATAGAACCGTACAAGAAAAAACTCCCAGGACGAAAAAAACCTCCCAAACGTGTACAACTTCCGTACAGCTGGAAGTTTCTAGTGCACTGAAATGCACTAGATAAAACCGGAAATCCATTGAAATAATGACGCAACAATGATTGTTTGTAGCCGCTTTATCCTTTGACTGCCGAGTGTTGTGCATTGTCGCTTGTCATGCATTTTCAAATATCACGTCCCATTCATTAACAATTCAGTGGCCTGGGATGGGAACAATTAACCAGGGAGGTGGAAAGGGAGTTTTATTCTTTTGAATTAATCTCCTAAATAGCTCCACGAATTTTTTCTTTCACAAATGTGAAGTGCCCATATTTGGCCAAAAGCAATGAAACGTTGAATTTGATTCCGATATCACGCTACATGCATGCGCAAAAGTCTCACGTTAGGTGCATGCGCATCAATCTTTTTCTTATTACTATTTTTTTTTTCTTTTCTTTTTCTTATTTGGGAGGGGCAAAAGTTGTAATAATGGGAAGGGGTAAAATATAAATTTTCCTTAATTTAAATTTTCAACTCTATACAGAGCCATACACATAAACAATAAAACGTCAATGTTCATTAACAATATCCACTCGGCCTCGAAATCCCTACATCTATCAAATAATTATAAATAATATGGACCTTTGAAGAATGGTGTAATTTGTTTCCATTCTTTTTTTGTGTATTTTTTTGTACATGTTGTATGTATGTATGCTCGCTATATTTGAAATGGAGCGGGAAATTCGTTTATTGTGATGAAAAATGTAATCCATGCTTAACGAGGTATATTATCAAAGCACGGATTATCTTTTCTTTGAGAAGCTTAGCGGTTCCAGGTTATGGCTGACATAGCACAATGACAACGGACAAAGGTTTCAGATTCAGGGCGGAACCAATTGCCTGAATGAACTACTCGTTTAGTATTTTGACTGACAAACACGTTTCTTGTCTCACATAGCAACACACTAATATATGCAAAAAAGGAAATCGAGTGGGCGTATTTTATGTCAAGTGCCATTAATAATTCAGTAGTCTTGAAAGAAAACATTAGTTTACATTCTCAGTTGAAAATGATAATGGTGTTTTTCTCCTCTGTAGAAATTATGGACGTATAGGTGGTATCTGACGTCGCGAAGATGTCTCTGAGACTCGAACACTCGGAGACGTCTCCGATAATTGTTTTGTGTATCATCAGAGACGTCTCCACGACAGAAAAAAACACAAACATTCGTAAGCATGTTCTATTTTCCCACCATAAAGGTGGTATCTCACTTTGTCCCCGCGA
>CALNVZ010000218.1:2176021-2200350 GCA_940671915.1 Paracentrotus lividus | reverse complement strand
TCTTAATGTTGTTTTATTTATTATGCATGTGTCATTCAGTTTATATCAATTATGACAGTGAGGCATTGTGATCATTTTCACCTGTCTTTTATAGAGTGCATGCTGTGGGTTTGAAATTAGTTATAAATTATACAGCTATGTTCAGTATCCATATACATCGGAAGGAGAAACATTATTCAATGTAGTACTTTATATGAAGAGTTTGATTCCACAAGGCGCTAAATCCACTTTTAGTGTTTTAGAGTAAATCTAAAGGTTTTTTAATTTACCATTTTATCTTATCCATTGTAAGTTTATTTTGATATATATGATAAAGCTATCGTATTCGAATAATTAAATCACGTTTTTAAAAATCTAGCTATCAATTTCAATTTTTAAGAAATTTTTATAATTTCAATTCCCATGGATTTAGCGCCTTTTGGAATAAACCTCCGTCAGATGCCAATTTTTGTAGATTTAAAGCCTATAAATAATGAAATTCAAAACGAAACACATGAATATTGCTACCAGAGTATAGAACAACTTTTCTGATGTTTAAATTTTGAAAATATTTTTTTTTTTTATTTTTTTTTTTAAAACATCTTTTTCAAGACCGGGATTTGATTCGATGTTTATTCCAAAAGGAGCTAAATCCAAAAATATCATTTAAAATTATGAAACTATTCTAATAATCTAAAAAATTTTGCACGGATGATGGAGGCTGGTAGCCACAACATGTGCTAAAAGATATAATTGTATTTTGTTAGGTAAAGTGGTTAAATAAACAAATCCTAAATGACCATAGTGGATTTAGCGGCGCTTTTGGAATAAAACCGTTTTGGATTTAGCTCCTTTTGGAATAAAACTCATATTTGTGACACAATTTTTTTCAAACTTCCAAAAAAATATTTTTTTATCCAATATACTGCATTTGATCCCATGCCTAAGATGCACTTAATTAACCTATAAAATCCATTTTGGTCAAAAGTGGATTTTAGCGCCTTTTGGAATCAAGCTCTTCATATGTTTTATATTAAGGTACGGTTTAGTATTTATAAGCCGGAATTTATGTACTGCTTTATTACAGAAAGAATATTTTGAATGGAAAAATCATACCTCTTATGACAGAACTTAATTTGCAAAATAAATAAAATTAATGCATTCCTCGTGACAGAGAAATGTTATTAAAGGGATTTAGAGGTTCTTCAGCTTTAGAAAATCAGTATGTAAATTAGTATAATAATTAAGTTATTTAAAAAACTCTAAAGTCGTATTTAAAATCGAGATGCATTATTCAAATTAGGATATTACCTTTATTCCACAGCTAAGTGGTTAAGCCCCTCACTTAGGTTTACATCCTTATTTGGTATTCTAATTAAAACCAGATCTAATTCGGCAACGGTAGAAAGGAGACAGGACATGAAAACCATATCCTCCTTAATAAGTGGTAACTCTAAAGACAATCGTTAAGTGTTCTCATTTTCCTCGCATATATATTAACTAGTGAGAGACAGAGAAGTACCATTATCAATTAAATCCCTTGCAATTATTTATGAAATGTAATCATGTATATCGATGAGTTCTGAGAAAAACTGCATCATCCTTTGAATTTTCATTCAATGTCTTTTTAAAAGTTGAGTGAATCAGTATAATCATTATAATTATTATAATCACGACTATTTATGCTATTATTCTCATAACCAGAAACATTATTTCACTGTAAGACCAATATCAATAATGACCTCTGAACCGCGTGGGAATGGCGCTCAAATTGTTCTCTGTATTTCATTTGTTTCTGTTCGATGATTTTCCTTAATTAGTTAATCATGTCTATTATCGGGTATTACATCATTTCATCACAATTATATTGATCACAAAATATGATCATGGAGATACTTTTCGACAAACTCCTTTGTGATTTATTATGTCATCATCTCTCGGTCTCTTGCTTTGTGGTTTCATCGTGGCGTAAACGGCAGGAAACCATCACCGCAACAATCCAGTTATGAATCTTAAGTGTTTGATTTCTGCAATGTTATTAATCTTCTTTAATATGTCATTATATTTTACCATTTCATTACTAGATAAGACCATCTAATTGATATTCTCACTCTGAACCGAATAGGAACAGCGCTCAAATGTTCTATTTTGTCATTTCCTTGAATACTAATGTCTATTATTGGGGTATTACATCATTTCATCACAATTTATATGCATCACATAATTATAAACATGGAGATACTTTTAGGCAAACTTAGAAAGCGACTTCATTATGTTTCGTCATCATCTCTCACACTCTCGCTCTGTCCTTTCATTTTGTAAGGCCTTATGAACGGCTGGAAACCATCACCGAAGCTATCATAAGGTTATGAATCTGAAAGTGTTTTGTCTAAGAGAAACAAACACTCCATAACTCTAATGGCTTTTAGAGCTGCATCATCTCATCGGTCTGGTACCGCCTTGAACGCATCATCTTGTCGATGTTGGGGAGGGGTGGGATCGAGCATTACCCCCTCTTCCACGTCCTGTAAAGTGGAGAGGGAACATTATCCCTGTCCCATTCCTAGTCAAGCTTGAAACTCGTCTGTCGAGTTGACGGACGAGCTCACTAAAAGTAGGTAGACGGACGAGGTTTGCCTATAAAGTTTTTTTTTTTTTTTTTTTTTATTTTATTTTTTATTCAAGTGTTTTATTCATTAAAAACAAATCAAAGTACAGGTCATCAAAAACATCGTATCAACAATTACAAAAAAAGTTTCAACAACAATAATTAATAAAATTAATAAACTGATATAGAACAATAAAAAAAAAAGGAGGAACTTAAATAAGAAGAAAACTATTTATGGAAATGTGTACATTGGACATAATAGATACAGTAACCAAGCACAACAGTAAGAGGAATCCTCTTTGTAAACCGGACCTATATGCCTAAATATAACCCTGTAAAACAAAGAAAAAACAAGAATCGAGCTTTAGTCCTGTTATTTATCACCGAAGACCGAACACACCCCACAGTTAAAATTCCACTTTCGTATCTGTAGTTACATACTGATCAAGTTTTGTTAGATATAGCAGTCAACCCCGCCTGAAGACGAATCTACATGAAGTCGTACATTTGGAACATGATGATTGACCACCAAAAGAACAAAACACCCAATAAAAAGTGGGAACAAAATGATCTTCATGGGTCAAGTAAAACAATAGAAGACCTGAAAATCTAAATTCCTTGAACCCAACTGTAAAAGTTCGTCGAAGACGAGGCCGACTGCATACCAACTCATTGGCCCGTATTTGTTACGGGTTTTAGAGTTGTACGGCAATTGACAATAGTTCGAACAATAGAACCGTACAAGAAAAACTCCCAGGACGAAAAAACCTCCAAACGTGTACAACTTCCGTACAGCTGAGTTTCTAGTGCATCTGAAATGCACTAGATAAAACCGGAAATCCATTGAAATAATGACGCAACAATGATTGTTTTGTAGCCGCTTTATCCTTTGACTGCCCGAGTGTTGTGCATTGTCGCTTGTCAATGCATTTTCAAATATCACGTCCCATTCACTTAACAATTTCAGTGGCCTGGGATGGGAACAATTAACCAGGGAGGTGGAAAGGGAGTTTTATTCTTTTGAATTAATCTCCTAAATAGCTCCACGAATTTTTTCTTTCACAAATGTGAAGTGCCCATATTTGGCCAAAAGCAATGAAACGTCTGAATTTGATTCCGATATCACGCTACCATGCATGCCAAAGTCTCACGTTAGGTGCATGCGCATCAATCTTTTTCTTATTACTATTTTTTTTTTTCTTTTCTTTTTCTTATTTGGGAGGGGCAAAAGTTGTAATAATGGGAAGGGGTAAAATATAAATTTCCTTAATTTAAATTTTCACTCTATACAGAGCCATACACATAAACAATAAAACGTCAATGTTCATTAACAATATCCACTCGGCCTCGAAATCCCTACATCTATCAAATAATTATAAAATAATATGGACCTTTGAAGAATGGTGTAATTTGGTTTCCATTCTTTTTTTGTGTATTTTTTTGTACATGTTGTATGTATGTATGCTCGCTAATTTGAAATGGAGCGGGAAATTCGTTTATTGTGATGAAAAATGTAATCATGCTTAACGAGGTATATTATCAAGCACGGATTATCTTTTCTTTGAGAAGCTTAGCGGTTCCAGGTTATGGCTGACATAGCACAATGACAACGGACAAAGGTTTCGAGATTCAGGGCGGAACCAATTGCCTGAATGAACTACTCGTTTAGTATTTTGACTGACAAACACGTTTCTTGTCTCACATAGCAACACACTAATATATGCAAAAAAGGAAATCGAGTGGCGACGTATTTTATGTCAATGGCCATTAATAATTCGAGTAGTCTTGAAAAGAAAAACATTAGTTTACATTCTCAGTTGAAAATGATAATGGTGTTTTTCTCCTCTGTAGAAATTATGGACGTATAGGTGGTATCTGACGTCGCGAAGATGTCTCTGAGACTCGAACACTCGGAGACGTCTCCGATAATTGTTTTGTGTATCATCAGAGACGTCTCCACGACAGAAAAAAACACAAACATTCGTAAGCATGTTCTATTCCCCACCATAAAGGTGGTATCTCACTTTGTCCCCGCGACTCGGATACTCCAGGACGTCTCCGATATATATATTTTTTATTTTCTGTCGCGAGCATTCGCGCGATCCCGGGAGACGGGGGGGGGTGGACGTGTCCCCTCCCTCGATTTTTTTTAGGGGGGATCGTCCCCCTTCGATTTTTAAAAATGAACAATTTTTTATGTAGTGATTAGCTTTGAAGCTAATAAAGAGGTAAAATGTATGTCAAATATTAGATGCTAAATGTTATTTTATTAAGGCAAAATTTCCGGCTCGTCGGCTTCGCGCTCGCATCATTTTCATTAGTTTCTGCATAATGTGCGAAGTATGCGAATTTTGAGTGTATTTTTTTTCACTTGTGGGTGTTTCTGTCCCCCCCCCCACCTCCCCCGTCGTGACATGAAATCGCCGCGCTTGGTCGTGGGATATCTCGGAGACGTCTCGGAGACGTCTGCGCGACAAAAAACATCCAAAATCATTTCAAACACATTCTCAAATTAGTCTCCAAACTAGTCCAAATCCAAATGACAAGTGAACTTGCCACCATTAGTTTATTGTTGGTTTTAGCGTCAGTTGTCCTCTCTACAATATGTCAGGTCAAACTAACACTTCAATCGTGTCGGAAAATGTCATTTTTATGATTAACATGCAATTAATCTAATCGTTGTGGACAGTTCTATAATGCACCTAATTCTTAAACAAGTATTTAACAACCTTAAACTTCAAGTTAACGAGAAAATAGATAAATTAGCTTCCTCCGACATAAACTCGCAAGCCATATCAAATTCTAAACCACCTATACCTCTAGTTTAGAATTCTTTAGAAATGTGTGTACATAATTGATCCGAATGACGTCATCTGAATCTACTTTCGTACGATAGGACGCACGCTTCACTGACGCTTATAGAGAAGCGTGCAAATCAGCGTTGCATTCTCGTCTCATTACCCTTACTATTTTCGTGCGACAGCACAACTCTAAACCCCGTTAAAGAATACGGGCCATTGAGATTTTCACAAGTACCGTCACGCACGACAAATTTTCAACCATGAGGTGTATCCTGACCTAAGTGACACCTGAACTTAGAACATAATTTTGAATACCGATTTCGTTGAAACAAGAGTCATATCAACGTGCCGACTTATTACAATAGGGTTCTGTCCTCCGATGACTCCGTACTGCATATATCATGTTTTATCATGTCGCTGTACCATAAATGTAATTTTATCAGCTTTAAAAACACTATATACCCCATTCACAGTGGCCTCAAACACCGCTACAGTCGCGGGACTGTCCCGCGACTGTAGCGGTGTTTTGCCCTTAGTGTGAATGCTCGGACCCGCTATAAACTATCCGGGAATAACTCGACCCGCTTATAACACCGCGATAACTATCGCGCTCAAACCATAGTAACAGCACCCGGACAGTCCCGCTGCTGTAGCGGAGTGCCTTCAGTGCTGAAGGCACTCCGCTACAGCACCGGGATAAAAACAATAAATATACATAAGAATTTCCAGAAAAGATAAGTGAAAGAGGGATAAAACAGGAAATACATATGAAATGATAGAAAGATAAAGAAAGAAGGTGAAAACAAAAGAAATACATAAGAAATGATAGAAAAGAAAGGAAAGAAGGAAAAACAAAGAAATACATAAGAAATGATAGAAAGGAAGGAAAGAAGGAGAAAACAAAAAAATACATAAGAAATGATAGAAAAGAAAAGGAAAGAAGGAGAAAAACAAAGAATACATAAGAAATGATGAAAGAAAGGAAAGAAGGAGAAAAACAAAAAATACATAAGAAATGATAGAAAGAAAAGGAAAGAAGGAGAAAACAAAGAAATACATAAAAAATGATAGAAAAGAAAAGGAAGAAGGAGAAAAAAAACAAAGAAATACATAAGAAATGATAGAAAACAAAGGAAAGAAGGATAAAACACGGAATACATATGAAATGATAGAAAAGAATAAAGAAAGAAGGTGAAAAACAAGAAATACATAAAAATGATAGAAAAGAAAGGAAAGAAGGAAAAACAAAGAAATACATAAAGAAATGATAGAAAAAGAAAAGGAAAGAAGGAGAAAAACAAAGAAATACATAAGAAATGATAGAAAGGAAAAGGAAGAAGGAGAAAAAAAACCCCAAAGAAATACATAAGAAATGATGAGAACAAAAGGAAAGAAGGATAAAACACGGAAATACATATGAAATGATAGAAAGATAAAGAAAGAAGGGTGAAAACAAAGAAATACATAAGAAATGATAGAAAAGAAAAGGAAAGAAGGAGAAAAACAAAGAAACATAAGAAATGATAGAAAGGAAAGGAAAGAGGAGAAAAACAAAAAAATACATAAGAAATGAATAGAAAAGAAAAGGAAAGAAGGAGAAAACAAAGAATACATAAAAAATGATAGAAAAGAAAAGGAAAGAAGGAGAAAAAAAACAAAGAAATACATAAGAAATGATAGAAACAAAAGGAAAGAAGGATAAAACACGGAGAATACATATGAAATGATAGAAAAGATAAAGAAAGAAGTGTGAAAACAAAGAAATACATAAGAAATGATAGAAAAGGAAGAAGGAAAGAAGGAAAAAAACAAAAGAAATACATAAGAATAATAGAAAAGAAGGAGAAAACAAAGAATACATAAGAAATGATAGAAAAGAAAGGAAAGAAGGAGAAAAAAAATCAAAGAAATACATAAGAAATGATAGAAAACAAAAGGGAAAGAAGGAAAAACAAAAAAATACATAAGAAATGATAGAAAACAAAAGGAAAGAAGGGAGAAAACAAAGAAATATATAAGAAATGATAAAAAGAAAAGGAACGAAAGGAGAAAAAACAAAGAAATAGATATAAGAATGATAAGAAAGAAAAGGAAAGAAGGGGAAAAACAGAGAAATACATAAGAAATGATAGAAAAGAAAAGGAACGAAGGAGAAAAAACAAAGAAATACATTAAAAATGATAGAAAGGGAAAAGGAAAGAAGGAGAAAAAACAAAGAAATTACATGAGAATGATAGATGAAAAGAAAAGAAAGAAGGAGAAATACATAAGAAATGATAGAAAGAAAAGAAAGAAGAAGAAAAAACAAAGAAATACAAAAGAAATGCAAGTATTTTGTAACGGAGGTCAATAAAAATCACACGCTGCAGCTGTGAAGGGTACTTGAAATCTATCCCGGGACTGTCCCGGGATAACTTTTCCACTGTGAATGCATTTTATAGCGGGTTTATAGCGGTGTTGCCGTCCCGCGACAGCACCGCGACAGCACCGGGATAAATTTGAAACCACTGTGAATGGGGTATTTGTGACTTCATTTCAAAAGAATTAAAAAACAAAACTAAAAAGTAATAGAATACTGGATACATGTATGCTACAATGTACAGCATAATAGTGCAAAAATGAACTTACAATACATTCACTGAACTGAGGCTTCGAGGTACAAATTTATGTTATATACCGCGACCAATGTAGAAAGTAGGGGAAACAGTTAAACATGCAAAACGCCATTTTTTAAAATGGATGTGTAGTGTTTTCTCTTTTTAGCTAATACATATTAAGTTTCTTTTTGTTTCTTAACAAAGGATTTAAAAACAGCAATGTTTTGGAACATTGTTATTAAACTTACTAACATAAATGTGTATTTCAGTAATAAAAAAGGATAGGAAACAAACTTATCTTCACAAATCCAAAGATTTTCTCAAAGTTGACACATTTTGAACTGCAAAGTTGCATTTTTCTTGCGATATTGTATCTAGTAAATCAAGCCAAATCGGAGATACCTTTTCACAATCACAAAATAAATGAACCATTGTTTCCTCTTTTTTATTACACAGCGAGCAATTAGGTGAATCTCTTCTTTTAATCTTGTGAAGAAAGTCATTTTAGAGGCAATAGCTTAATCAAAAAATTTTAAAATAAAAGGATTCTTAGTTTAGTTTCAATTGTACAGAAAAAATTAGTGTTGTGTATTTGTTCCAGTTAACATTGACAGGTAAGGTAGATTATCGCCCAATAGTCATATCTTTTTCAGGAACATGAACCAAATAAAATAGTGTATGCATCCCTAGGAACTTTTTTAGAATTTACCAGTTTTATGAACAATGGTTTCATGAACACAACAATATCGACATCATAGTTCTTATCCACGCTTCAGGGTATTTTGGATTAAGAAGTTAAAATTTTCCTTCTATCTCCAGAAATATACAAAATCTAATACTAATTCTTTCAAAAAGTTTATGCCCTGGAAAGGGGGGATAAATAAATCAGATAAGGTAAGAATTTTTTATCAAACCAAGATCTTTAAAAAAAAAATAGGATTTAGATTTAGTATCGAATAAACCTGTTGAACCAAAGACATTGACAGGCACTTAATTCTGAAAATTTATGACCATAAAATTCTAAAGTAGTTCCTCCCTATATAGATACCAGACACGAGAGATTCAGCAAGTTGTATGTTACCAAGTGAATTAAGAATACTTTCTGGGCCAAAGAGTTCCACAAATAAGAAATATCACCATTGAAACTACTAAAAAAAGATAACTCATATCCTTCCAAAGAGCAGTATAATTGGTATCTAAAATATTTTTAACCCACACATCTTTTGAGCATTAGCAAAGTTAAAGGATCAATCATTTTCAGTCCAGTCTGATATAATCATTACACATAATTTTTGCTTGACTCTGTCTTTACCCCCGTTCCAAATAAACCTGAAAAAAATCCCATTCAACTCTTTGAAAAAAAGAACGAGGTATTTAATACAAAGAACTGAAAAGAGAAATATCAGCTGTGCAATACAAGTGTTTTTAATAACACACACTTTACCAATCAGTGAAAGATTTCTCATCGCCAACAATTGATAGTCTGCTTGATCTTTTTTAATTTTTCTTTGTTAATTCAAATCAAAAATCAATCCTAAATCCAGTGAAAATATGACTCCCAAAGATTTGAATTTAGTAGGTTTTCCATGTGATTCCCATGTCTCTTAAAGGAAATTCTTGACAACCTCTCTAGATCCAATCCAAATAGCTTTCAGTTTTAGATATATTCATTTTACATCCAGAAAATCTACCAAATTTGTTCAAGACATGAACAGGTTTTTAAAAGAAATCTCCTGATCCATCCACAAAGTATCGAGTCATCAGCAAATAATGAAATTTTCACCTCTTTGGTCTAGTATCTTTATACCTTTAACTCGGTCATTCTGTCTAATAGATAAAGCTAAAATCTCGATGACTAGTAAAAACAAATATGGAGAAATGGGGACAACCCTGAAATATACCTCTTGCATTGAAAATGCGATTGTTAAAAATCCATTATTCATTACATAGGTCTGGCGAGTAGAATACAATGTCTTTATCAAATCGATAAAATTTTGGACCAAAATTAAACTGTTCTAAGGTATTAAATAAGAAGTTATGGTTGACACTATCAATGCTTTTCAATATCAAGTAATAATATAGCACCAGGAATTTCATTTGCCTGAGACATATTCAATAATATCCAAAATAAGTCGTACATTATTACTAATATTTCTGCCTTTTAGAAAACCTGATTGATAAGAATGGATAAGGCCGTTTATAAACTTTTTCATACGTATTGCATAACATTTTGCTAATATCTTATAATCCACTGTCAATAATGTAATTGGCCGGTAATTTTTTAACTAACAAAGGATCCTTATCCTTCTTTGGAAGAAGGGTTATAACACCATTTCTCTGCGACATAGATAATAAACCATTTTGTAAGGAATAATTATAAGAATCCATTAAAATATCATAAATATCAGGCCACAAAACTATGTAAAATTCAATTGGTAGACCATCAAATCCAGGAGTTTTTGTTCATCTTCATAGATTTAATAACATCAAATATTTCTTGTTTTGTTAAAGGCTTATCTAAAATTTCTTTTCATCCTCAGACAGCTTGGGAATATCTAGATCATCAAATATGCCTTCATTGAAACCATCATTTTGAACATCTCTACCAACATTGGAATATTAGATTAGAAAGAATGATTGAATTTCTTTTAAAATGTTATCCGGATCCGTAGTCATATTGTCATTTGCATCTTTAATTCGAGTTATAGTTTTCTTTTGAAATGATCTATTTTCTAAGTTACAAAATATTTACTACCCTTTCACCTTCTTTAAACCATCTTACCCTTGATCTTATTATTGATCCTTTAACTTCAAAATCATAAAATTTTGTTTAATTTACCTTCAAGTTTTTCTAATCTCAACAAATGAGGGTTATCAGCAGATGAATCATTACTTAATTGTATCTAACTTTTTCTTATATCATTCAATACTGCTCTTTTTCTCTAATTCTGCTCCTTTTTCTTCCGAGAAGAATATTCGATGCTAACCCCAGTTAAAGTACACTTCAGGGAGTCCCATACTGTGTTTGGATTGCATTCTGAATCCTTATGAACGCATTTAAATTGATTTATTTTCCTTTAGTAACTTGATGAAGTCTGCATCATGATGTAAAGAGAGCAATTAAGTTTCCAATAACCTCTACCTCGCTTTGGTTGACAATCATTAAACTGGATAATGACAACTGAGTGGTCTGATTGAATTCCAGGTAGAATCTTTGACTTTACACAACAACTCAAAAAATTACTTGATACAAAAATATAATCCAACCTAGACAATACTTGGAGGTGTTTTTTGATGTCTTGTATATTGTCTTAGAGTAGGATGATAATATCTCCAAACATCAACCAAGTCATATTCTTCAATAAGCATTGATAACATGTCGCTGACTTTGGGTATTAGAATGTCGTTGTCTAGTACCTTTGTAATCTAATGGGCTATTACTGAATTAAAGTCCCACCCACAATCAGAGAAGGATAGTCAAATTTATCTACTCTGCAAAAACTTCAACAAAAAATTAGGGTCATCACTATTTGGAGCATATAAATATTCACCAGGGTCACTGAACATCATTTAGCTTAGAATTTAATATCAAATATCTACCATTTGGATCATGGAATACTGAAATAACCTTAACTGAAATAGAGTTTCTGATAAGTATGGCTACACCTCTACTATTAGAGAAAAAAACTAGCAAACCATGCATTTTCACCCCATTGGGACTTCCAGATATTCTCATCTTTTCTATCAGAATGTGTTCCTGCAAAAATATAATATCACTTTCAATGTTTCTCATGTATAGGAAAACTTTCCTTCCTTTTTACATAGTCCTGTAGTCCCCTACAATTAAAAGAGCTAAGTGTTATAACCATTGTGTCGCTTGTAAAATTCCTTACAACTAAAGTATCGTTCACACGGCAAGCCTTAACTCCAAGTTAACTCCAAGTTGTCCCGAGGACTATGTTCTCGAGGACAACTTGGAGTTAACTTGGAGTTAAGGCCCGTGTGAACGAACTCGGTCTTGTTATGTTCTCGAGGACAAGTCGGGGTTTATGTTCTCGACAGATCTTAGGGTTAAGGCTCGAAACTCCCAGCGGTGGGTGGTCTCCGATCGCGCCTCTTGACCGTGTGGACACAAATTTTAACTTGGAGTTACTGTTCTCGAGGATAAGAGTGACCTCTTGTGCAGGTTAAACTTCCGGTTCAGTACCTCACGAAACTTTGCGCGCTCTAAAAATTAACAGCGTGGCCGATTGCATAACTAGCACGATACCTAAACTTCATTTTTGAATATTCAAATAAATAATAATCATACATTTGACAGAAAACCTTAAACTATCGATATATATTTTATAAATTCAAATCTAAAATAGAAATATACAATACAAAAAGAAAATGAAAAAAAAAGTCAAATAGACTGTGGTTGCTGCCTTTTTTTATTTTTTGTTTTCTTTTGTATACACGTGCACTTTTGAAACTTTCCACTCTATTCAGAGCTTGCAGAGGCAACTCGCTCGATAGTCGGTGGTCGATACACTATTTATTGATTGTTTATTTAAAAAAAAAAGGTTCGAACTGAAGTTTAATATACAAGCTATACTCTACTTCTTGGAGAGTACTGTTCTACTTCCGGTCATCGCCCGCTCGCTTATCCTCGGGGATAACTATCCCGAGGATAAGCACTCCGTGTGAACGTAACTCGAGAACAAGCCGTTGGGTTAAATTCTTAAGATACAGTCCTCGAGGACTAAAACCCCGATGGACCCGTGTGAACATAGCTTAAGACTGAGTAAAAAAATATAGATAAAAGTACCTCATATATTACATAAAACCTCATAAACATTTACATTACTTGTACATCGCATTAGTTCAAATGAGAAGCAATAGAATATCTGTACCTCCAAAAGAAATAAAACACATTCATCAGAGTTAAATTATGTGAGCGGGAAAAAAAAAAAAAAAAATTAAAAGGGAATTAACAAATGGTAATATTAAATTAGGTTATTAATCTAAAACAATAGGAAGGCAAGCACAAGATATAACACAGAGCTTCAAATCAAACAATCCAGCCCTGTGTAAAAGTGCGTAAAAACTGAATAGGAAGCAAAACAAATAAGCCACCAAATCCTGACTAATAGATCCATAAGCAATGTGAATATCAAATAGCTCCACAACTATACAATAACAAAAGATAGAAGAAACAAAACAACTGTAGGTATTACGAAAGAACATTGGAAATATCATTTCCTTTCAAAAGTCTTTGTTGTGATAAATGATAAACAGAATGAAAGCCTATATATATATAAAAAAAAAAAGGATTAAACAACAGTTGCAGTCAATAACTGCGAAGACCTATATCAAAACATATTAACACTCGCGTTTACGTTCACTTGGTCCTAGTCAACAAAGAACAATTCCCTTCTTTGTTGCGATACGCGAGTTTATCTGGAAACATGAAGAAGGGTTTCTTTCCTTTCCTTCCTCCTTTAGCTGCTTGAGCTTGTCCAACTTATTCTTACGCTTGTTCATCACTCGCTTAGAGAAGTCTTCTGACACATAGATGTTCTCTTCCTTGAACTTGTTTTTCTTGAACTTTGCGATGCATGACTTCCTCACCTTTTCCTTCATTCCATAGGTAGAAAAAGCCAAATGTATGATCCGAGGCTTGTGATCCGCAGTTGAAGCTGGTCCCGTTGGCGTACGATGACATCTCTCTATCTCTATGGTATCTGGAGAGATACCAACAAAATCACACAGCAAAGCTTTAACAGTCTCCTGGCACTTCTCCCCACGAGCCTCTGGAACTCCATGGAACACCAAGTTGTTCCCTCTGCTCCTATTTTCCAGGTCGTCTAATTTCTCTATTATTTCCTCTTTCTCCTTCTTCATCCTTCTCAACTCCAACATGGCTTCATCTAGCTGAATAGTACAGGCAGTAACCTTCTCAGCATTCTCATCAAGCTTCAATCCAAATTCATCCAGCCTCTTCACGAGCAACGTCTCCATTCTCTCCTCTAGCCGAGAAAAACGATCGTTAAACTTCTGTGAGAAAGAGCTGAACCACTGGGGTGGCCGACACTGGTCTCCATCTCCGCCGTCACCACCGGGCAAACCAGTGGCATGTTCTGTGTCACCCTGCTCGAACGCAAGCTTCTTCGAAGCCATACCACTATCTTTCTTTTCAGGTGTATCAAGATGTTGCTTGGAACTCACTGTTTATTAATCTAATCTTGAAAACGTGGATAAACAGATCATCACATTTGCTTACCACCGTTACTTCTGGTTCAGTCCGAAATGGTGATTTTAAAGGATCAAAAATGACAGCATGTTTTTGCTCGTCTCCAGTTAGGGCGCCCTCCCGTTTGCCTATAAAGTTAACGGACTAGCTTTTGATATACATACACATTTGCAATGTCGTTTTCAATTATTTATGAAAATTATTCCAAGGTTACTGAAGTAGTGACTTATGATAATGCAAACGGTGTACCTATCAAGCCAAACTGCCAAAGTATTTATAACGAAAGTTGACAATAAATTTGATATGAAATTTCTTAAAATCCCTTTTTAATATTTACTAGTACTGTGAGTATTGCCAACAATTATTGGTTGTGTTTTGTTTCTTTTGTGTAGTCTATTATTTAGAGCAATTCCATTATCGTCTGTATTGTTAATTACGTGCGTGTAAATACACTCACTTACTCCATTTATTCTGTTTCCGAACAGGATCAAGATTATTTTTAAATAATTAAATTTGTTTTGGCTTGATAATCTGAAAGTTTATTTCTACATAACAACAAGTAATCTATAGGCACGAGTAGACCTATTGATTCTCACTAGTGTCGTTCATTATTTAATTACAGGCTATTACTGAATACCTCGAACCCAAGAATCTCGTCTATTCTTATAGATTGCTGATGATTGTCGTTAATTATTTAATTACAGGCTATAATTGAATACCTCGAACCCAAGAATCTCGTCTATTCTTATAGATCACTGATGAATGCCCGGCTTAGCAACAACAGTGAATGATCCACTTTCATTCACTGTTGTTGCTAAGCCGGGCATTCGTAGCCATGTACCTTTCATTCACAGACACAGTTGTTGCTAAGCCGGGCATTCATCAGCAATCTATAAGAGTAGAGTCCATCCACTGAATAACATGCGCATTGCGAAAAGGACATGATCTATTATGTGCATTATCTGATTGCGAATTCGATTTTACGTTAAACCGAAAAGATGCAGATTCGATATTCACCGTGTAACAGTCCCGCCGTGTAGAATAGTAGATTTTGATCATGGTGACGGTTTCCTTCATGTGAGTACTCGTTTTTAATTCCTAATTAAGTTATGGTTAATTTCATGAACATCGTTAGCCAATTATTTGCACATAAATTAATGTTGTATAACACGCGAAACAAATTTTTGTCAAATTATGAAATTTGAAATCTAAATCTAATTATAAATTTATGTGTCACTTTTCTTTTAGATTAATTGTATCTGGATGAACTGTCTTATAAAATTTCAGATTTGACGTCTCTGACAAGCCTGTGAAGCCATATTAAGCTTATCTGTCATGCTAGTCGGTCAAGACAGAAGCAAAACCACCGATCGCGACTGACTAGTTTTTACACCTTGACGGACAAGCTGTAAAGCTAGTCCTGCTCAAAAGCTCGTCAGTCTGGGCATCACTACGACTAGCTTTAATGCTAGTCCGTCAAACTAGTCGGTCACGACGGACTAGCTTTAAAACTAGTCCGTCGTAACGGACTAACTTGACGGACTAGCTTTTAAGCTAGTCCGTAGAGACGGACGAGCTTTAAAGCTAGTCCGTAATAGACAGGTTGTGTTGAAGGAAAGCTAGTCTGGGCATCACTACGACTAGCTTTAAAGCTAGTCGGTCTACCCGTGTAGGTTTTCAGTGTAGGCATTTACATATCATGTTTGGTCATCAGTCATTAGGCAACAAAGTTCGTGAAAACTTTGAAGCAATCAAACTACACGGCCAACAAAAAATGGAAATCAGCATTAATCTATATTTCGATCCCTATTAACCCTGAATTTCCATATTTTTTTTTTTTTTTTTTTTTTTTAGCGGTGGGGGTTTTGCAGTAGTATGCACTGAAAACCTAAACGGGTAGACCGACTAGCTTTAAAGCTCGTCGTAGTGATGCCCAGCCTGACTAGCTTTAAAATTAGTCGGTCACGACGGACGAGCTTTCCTTCAACACAACCCGGTTATTACGGACTAGCTTGAAAGCTAGTCCGTCTGCTCGTCGGTCAAGACAGACTAATTTTAAAGCTCGTCGGTCGTGACCGACTAGTTTGACGGATTAGCATAAAAGCTAGTCGTAGTGCTGCCCAGACTGACGAGCTTTTGAGCAGGACTAGCTTTACAGCTAGTCGGTAATGGTGTAAAAGCTAGTCCGTCGCGCTTTTCTGCCGCGATGTTCTTGCTGCTGTCCTGACAGACTAGCATGACGGACGAGGTTAATATGGTTATACCAGCTTGTCAGAGACGTCAAATCTGAAATAATAGAAGACATTATAAAGATACGATTAAAAACATGCATTTTGTCACAAGAATTTGAGTAAAAAACAAACAAAAAACAAAACAAAAAAAACATCTTAATATGATGATATAAATCAGAAGACAGGAATTAATACAGGAGGCACAATTAGTTAACATTAAGGAAATTATCAAATATATAATGGGGGCACGGGGCCCAGGGGTCGCCGCCATGGCTTGCATCATGACTTTTGTTGTAGGCCTACCTGCTTTTGCATTTTCGGCGTATACACTTGTCCTTGAGAGCCACTTCAGAATCCCAAAGTCGTGCCTCTAATCTAATATTCTTTTCTTTCAGATACAAGTAATCTAAAAGAAAATTGGCACCTATATTTATTATTAGAGTTAAATTTCAATTTTCATAATTTAATGTGATTGTTACTACCGTTGTAAATACACACAATTTATAAAATGATTTGGCAAGACATAATTTCTCGCGTTGGTGATTATAGTATTAATCCTTGTGAAAAAATAACGCTATCTGTGAACTGAAACATAAAGAATTAAAAAAGAGTACTCACACAGTCATGTCACAGGAAGGAGATCGCCATTATAATCAAAATCTTAAGCTTTACGTGGGTATATCAAGTGTGCGTCTGTACAGTTTGCTCATTAAATGGAATTCACATACAGATAATGCAACTAATACTGATGTCCTTTTCGCAATGCGCATGTCATTCAATCAATTGTACCACCTTCTATTCACTGCTGTTGCTATAAAGCCGGGTATTCACCAGCAATCTACAAGAATAGACGGTTCGTGGGTTCTATAGTAACGAAGTATTCAATTAGCCTGTAATTAAAGAATGGAACAATTATATTTCTAACCTACTCGTGAGTGGCATACTTGTCATGATCGATGTTATTTCGGCTATCGTATTGCTTTCAGATTGTCAAGCCAAAACAACCTTTGTTTGAGAATGTTGATTGTATCCAACTTCTATTCACTGTTGTTGCTAAGCCGGGCATTCACCAGCAATCTGTAAGAAAATACCGGGTTCCTGAGTTCTATAGTAACAAGGTATTCATTTAGCCTGTAATTGAAAAGTGGAGAACAATATTTGGAATCTACCGGTATACTCGTGAATTGCATACTTGTCATGATAGATGTTATGTCTCGTAAGCTTTCAGATTGTCAAGCCAAAACAACTTTTGTTTCAGAATGTATCAACTTGATTATGCTCGGAAACAGAATAAATAGAGAAGGTACAGAAACGGCATTCCGTCAAGTTGAGAGATGTAGATTCAGTTGTGTGCTAGTCCGTCTCGACGGACTAACATGACAGACTAGCTTCAAAACTAGTCCGTCTTGACCGACTAGCTTTAAAGCTAGTCGGTCCATTGACGGACGAGGTTAGGTTTTCAGTGTGGATCTCCATTTACAAATTTTAATAGTGAGGAACTTTGTAATTCTAAAAATAAAATACGTCGTGCAAAACCATCCCTCCTCCTTCCCACTCTTAAAATAGAATCCCACTGAGACCTACTCACAGACTGAGTCGACAATAAACGAGCCACGAATAGCTTGTTTATCATCACACTATGGCTATCTATATAAGATATGAAAACATCCAGATTTATTGGACAAAAACCACTTCTTGATTCCGACACTTCATTCTAAGTATGTTTGCCCTTATTTCCCCTTACCTCCATGATCTTCAATATTTCTACTGTCTATATACTTCTTTCTCTCTTTAATCTTCACAACGCCGTTAGCATGTTTAGGACAACATTTTAGATATTGTATGGATTGAAAGGCAGACGAAGTAAAATAGAATTTAAGATATTGGCTTCCTATGCTGGCATATACACTGTTGCTCATAAAGGTTGGATATTTTTTGTGTGAACCAGCTACATCTTTTTGCTCCGGCTTAGATTTCTTGAAATTTATTGTTTGTCCCTACTATTACTTTTCTGGGCCCTGGCTATACCTTGGACACTCTTCAGCCTATTCCTGGGGAATGAAAATAAAAAAGAGTTTGTCAACAACCAGAACGCCCATTTTTGCCATTTTTGTTTAATTTTGGGGCCCCTTTTTGTTTACCCGGCCGGCTGACCAAGGCCCCCTCCGTCATAACCCCTCGAAAAGCGTCTGAAATATAGAGTTGTTATTGTTCTTTATGATAAATCAAGGTTTAAGATCACAGGCGTTAGTCTCTTGTCTAGGGGAGGGGTTTAAGAAAAAAGTGAAATCGGTAAAAAACGGAAATATTCTATCCAACCTTTATGGTCAAAACAAAGGAAATGAAAAACAACTATGAACCCTTAATTATGGTAATTTCCCCAAAATCTTGTTTCAGCCTTAATGACAAGGTTGTAAACGGTAACCATTGTCTATTTTTCATTATGATTTATGTTTGGCTGAGATTCTACAATACATTTTTGAGAAGGTAGAAATTTCTATGTTGTAAAAATGAATAAATTCAATATTCAACCCGAATCGAAGTCAACTTTGACCCTTCCCCTAGACAATAAATCTAAGTCTGTGATCATAAACTTAGATTTAACTCAAAGAACAACCCTATACATCAGACGCGTTTGGTGAGGGTGGAATCATGGGGGCCTTGGTTAGCCGGGTAAACAAAAAAGGGGCCCCTAAATGAGAAAAAAATGACAAAAATGGGCGTTCTGGGGTTGCCAAACTTTTGTTTTATTTCCATTTCCCGGGAATAGTTTGGGGGTGTCCAAGGTATAGCCAGGGTCCAGAAAAGTGAAATTAGGGACAAGACAATTTCAAGAAATCTAAGCCGGAGCAAATAGATGTCGCTGGATCACACAAAACAATATCCAACCTTTATGAGCAACAGTGTAATTATGACGAACTAAATATAGATCTATTCAAATAAGCGTTTTAAAGTTTATCAAGTTTTAAGATTATTTAGAGTTTGTATGGATCTATTTTCAACAACAACCAAAATAAGTCTGACATTTGATTCTTTGTTTTTAAGAATATTTCCTCATAATCATGCTGGGTTTTCAATATTTTTAAGTGATATTAATGCGATAATATCTCTAAGGAAACTTGAGCACTGTAATCATCAGATCATGGTAATGAGTTTAGGGACTGTCCTACATTCACCCTTATACATACTGTAACAAATATGAAATGTTTTTGATCTTGAATTCGAATGGGCTCCATTTTTTTTTTCTTCTTTTCTTTTTGAGGGAGAGAGAGAGAACTATTGTTTTGCCTGTGGTGTAAGAGAGATTCATGTGCACAAAGGATGGACAGCATCGTTTATCAACCATGTGGAGGATGTGGTTTTCGATCAGTAGAATAAAAACAAGTTTATAACAGCTTAACGTATTCACCATTTCTACATTTGATACAAAATTAGGAGTGTTTGTGGTATCATGCTACGTATCTTATTTCTATATAATTATTCAGAAAAATTATTACTTACACTTTGGAGAAGGTCAATGGCCTACTTACACTGTTCGTCATAAAGGTGGAATATTTTTTTCTGGCTCAAGCGACATTATGTTGCTCCGTTATTAATTTCTTGAATGTGTTTGTCACCGCTTTCACTTTCTGGGATCTTGGGTATATATTGGACGTTCCCTCAACCCTTCCCGGGGATTTTTCTTCAAAAAAGTTTGTCACCCCCAGAAGATGGCCATTTTTGTCATTTTTTCTTATTTTTGGGGCCCTTTTTTGTTCACGCGACCCACCAAGGCCCCCTCAGTCCTACCCCAAGGAAACACGTCTAAGGTGGAGATTTGTTATTGTTCTTTAAATTAAATTTAGATTTATGGTTACAGGCTTGACTCATTTGTCTAGGGGAGGGGTCAAAATATATTTGATTGGGGTTCAACATTCATTTTATTCATTTTTACACCATGGAAATTTCTATCTTCCCTAAACTGTATTGTAAAATCTCAAACAAACATAAAAAAAAAAAAATATTATCAATAATGACAATTGACAGCCTTGTCATCAAGGCTAAACAAGATTTAAGGGGAAAATGATGACATTTAAGGGTTAAAGGTGGTTTTTCATTTCTTTTGTTTTCAGCATAAAGATGGAATGAAATATTCCGAATTTTCAACAATCTCGTTTTTTACTTCAACCCCTCCCCTAGACAAGAGACCTTAGCCTGTCCCCGGAAATATAGATTTAACTTAAAAAACAATATAAAACAGTACACCTCAGTCGCGTTTCCTGGGGGTAGGACTGAGGGGGGCTTGATCAGCCGGGAAAACAAAAAGGGGCCCCAAAATGAGAAAAAATGACAAAAATGGGCATCACGGGGGTTGACAAAGTTTTTTTGGAAAAAGGTCCACGTGAAGGGTTGGGAGAATGTTCAAGATATAGTCAGGGTCCCAAAAAGTAAACGCAGGGACAAACATATTCAAGAAATTAAAGTCAGAGCAAAATCATGTCGCTATAGCGGCAAAAAAATAATTCCACCTTTATGACGGACAGTGTATATGTCATTGACTATGGAATGGGCTCAGTTTATAGCTTTGAAAAGTAGGTCAGGCAAAAAGAAAAGTGTGTCGTTAAATGAACTGTATCGATATGGCCTAGTTGACTGAGCTAGCTTTATGCATCATAATGATTATATTCCTATCAATTGAGTATTATAGGACCACTGTGGGATTAGGCATTGGGTATAGGGTAATCATGGTAATGGGTCAAGTTCTGACGAAAAAAGTAACGTCATCGGCGATACATTGTGTTTTTATTTGTTTTGGTTTTTTTCTTTATTAAACACTGCATCACAGACGTTTTTTTTTATTTTTATGATGAACAACCTCTCTCTCTCTCTCTATCTATCTTCCTTACTCTCTCTATCTTCCCTCTCTCTCTCTCTCCCTTATTCCTCTTTCTTTCTCTCATTCGCTCCTGCTGTTTCTCATTTTTCTCGTTATTTCTATTTTTCCTCATCGTTTCTTATTTTCTTTTTCTTTTTCAATTTCTCTCTGTCTTTCCCTTTCTCTTCAGTTTTCTTTTATCTCTATCTTCTATCTCCTTCTCTCTTTTCCCACTTTCTAATCCCCCTTTTTCTTGGTTCTTCTTACTATTATTTTTTTTCATTTTTTTTTTTTTTCATTTTAATCCGCCAGTATTATTAGGGACCATATCCATGCATGTGCCCCTCAATGCATTCCATTTTTTCTCAGACCAATGACCGAAGTGAACATGAACTTTAATCGCCCTTTACCAAATGTCCAGATGTATCATATTTCCAGATGTATCCATCCCTGGCAGTATTATCTGTCCACTGGGTCTACTAAAGCTATATGGCTAATGAACACTAATTCTGTGCCCTGTAACATAAAGACTTACGATCGATAAAAAGTTACGATTGATTTTATCTCGGTAACCTCATTTCGGGAGTACAGGTACAAGTATGGATTTGGATTAGCATATGATTACGATCAGGGTTATGGTTAGGATTAGGATGAAGAACATCCCCTTTGGGGCATCCTATCAATAATGAGGCTACCGAGATGAAATTGATCGTAACTTTTTATCCATCGTAAAGGGCCTGTCCCACAGGCGGCGATCGTTGTGGCGACAACCTGATAATTTCATAATTATAAGGAGTTCATCTTTAAAAAGTTGATTATAAACCTACATACGACTCTATCTAAGCTAAGCTACAACAACAACTTGCTGCCCCTTTAAGGGCCTGTCCCACGGAAGGCGATCGTTGTGGCAACAACCTATGCATGCTAGAACCTGCCAGAATCGTGTGAAAATCGGAGGTGACCGAAGATCATATACGAATCTACGACTCTGTCTACGATAGGCTACGACAACGACTTGTTTTCACGCAAACAATAGACTAACAATAGCTTGGATCCGATATTACAATAGCCTCGACCTTCGCGCATCTCGCAGCTCGACTTCTCTCGTCGCAGCCTAAAATCAACCAAAATATGAACTTGCGCACTGTGGCGATCCTTGCAACTGATACAGGCGATCGAGTGTTTTCTACCTGATGGCGGCCTGTCACCTTTAGGTTCGTGATAGTCCTCTCAGTCGCGCATCATAATTTGGGTCGTGAGTGATTTTTGAAAATTTCAAAAATTAGCGGCGACTGTACAGTATCTGAATGGGAGGCAGATCCTGATTTTGGTGAATGTTGGTGGCGACAAAGGTCGTAGCGGCTTAAATTTCACTAGTCGTTAGGTTCAGCGATGCGTGCAACGTACGCTGGAGCGCGATATCCTACAACTGGCCGCCGTTCCGCTATGCTAAACAAATTATATCTGGCGATAATCTAAGATAGCACCTTGTCGCGACAAGAGAAGACAAGCTACGTTCATTGACGTCAACCAAACTGACGCCGGCTATTGTTTAACTTGTTGAGAAACAAGCGGCGAACAAAATTTTGCTACGTATTTGTTGGCGACAGACAAGATTATTCACGATCTTATAGACCATTGGACCTGCGCATGGTGGCGATGGGTACTAAAAAGTAGATCGTAAGTTGTCCAATCGCCTATAAGATCGTGAATTATCGCGTCTGTCGCCAACAAATACGTAGCAAAATTCTGTTCGCCGCTGGTTTCTCAAACAGTTAAACAATAGCCGGGCGTCAGTTGGGTTGACGTCATGACCGTTAGCCTGTCCTTCTCTTGTCCGCACAAGGTGCTATCGTTAGATTGGTCGGCAAATAGAACATGTTTAGCACAGCGGAACGGCGGTCAGTTGTAGGTTTGCCGCGCTCCAGTCGTACGTTGCACGCATCGCTGAAACCGAAAGGCTACTGAAATTTAAGCCGCTACGACATTGTCGCACCTACATTCACCAAAATCAGGATCGGGCCTCCCCATATCACAAGTATGTACAGTCGCCTGCTAATTTTTTGAAAATTTTCAAAAATCACTCAGCGACCCACAATTATAATTGCGCGACTGAGAGGACTATCAGAGAACATAAAGGCGACAGGGCGCCATCAGGTTAGGAAAAAAACAACTCAATTCGGCCTGTGTCAGTCGCAAGGATCGCCATAGTGCGCAGTTCATATTTTCTGTTTAGATTTTAAGCTGCGGACAAGAGAAGCGAGCCACGAGATGCGCGTAAGGTCGAAGCTAGTCCGAAGCAAGTCGTTGTCGTAGCCTATCTAAGACAGAGTCGTAGATCGTATATGATCTCTTCACCTACGATTCTGACACGATTCTGGCAGGTTCTAGCATGCATAGGTTGTCGCCACAACGATCGCCTTCTGTAGGACAGGCCCTTTAGTCTTTATGTTACAGGGCACTAGACCACTCATTTTAATCATAAAACAACCTCTGTAGTAAGACTGGATCTGTATTTGAGAAGTGTGATATGTTTCATGTTGACTCATATATCTTATTTGGGGGTTTAATGTTTTTATATTGCCCATGAGATCATTTTTAAAATGAATTCAGGCGTGAGATGTGAGAAGTTGTTGCCATGTAATGAAACAGACATCACACGGTTGTAAGTTTCCACTGGGGTTGGGGTAGGTGTAGGGTCATTATTGTTTTAGGGGGCTGCCTTAGTCATGAACTTGGTCATAATAAGGGCAAGTGCCTAGGCAGGTAGAGAGGTACGGGTCTAACTGGCCCCTTCCGGATTGGGTCCATTGGTGCAATATGCAATTCCGGAAAACCGCAAGACATCAATATTGACCCAGAAAAGCCCCCAGATAGGTTTGCCCCTTTCAATTTTTAAGTTTATTTAAAGTTTGAAAACCTCTTAAAGTCCTAGACCGGACCGACAAATGAAATAGCCAAAAACGAAAGCTAATATGCTATATAATACAACAATTCCAAATTAAGACGTTTTTATTGTCCAT
>CALNVZ010000218.1:2137720-2148659 GCA_940671915.1 Paracentrotus lividus | reverse complement strand
CTTGTTGGTAATTATTCATTGACGAGTATTCCATGATCTGAACACCTAAAGGCGCAGTCACATTTACCCATGGTACCCCTGTCCGGCAAGTCGGAAAAAAAAAGTCATTGTCTGTTTTTATACGCACCACAACTTATGAAAATGATATAAGACACACCGCACGGCAAATGTGACTGTGACATTATAGGCAAGTCACACAAGTGAAACCGACGCAAGACCGACACCAAAACCGAACAAATATTACATTACCATGAATGGCAAGCTAGTGGTCGGTTTGGAATCGGTTACACTGGTGTGACTATGGTATTACCGATCGAAAACATCAGCAGATTCGCTTCACGAGTGCTGATACCTGAACTTGACTTACATTTCGAGGAATATTTTTTTTTAACCGTCTAAAATCATAATCTCCTAAACATGTGGTGCTATGATCACGAGTGGCTAGCTCAATTTACCAAAAATGTAAATTCTCCATAGCAACATAGAACGTGACATTTAAATAAAAGGCGCTTCCATGCAGGCCCCGAGGCAATCATTTGATTTACAAATATTCTCCTCCAAGTGGAGTACATTATAGCAGTTCATGTGTTCAAGATGATAAAGCAAGGAGTATTATTACATACTTGTGTTTGCATTTATAATATTATTTCTTCATGCAGGATATTTTAACTATCTCTCGACTGTGTATCAATGTAATAGTATTTTAGAATTATGAATATCTCACCTAGACCATTAGTATAATATAATCTTGTTATTTAGTTTGTATAGATGCAAGATTTAACGTTCTCTATCCCCTGTCGCAATCTATCTTTCTCTTCCTTTTATCTCTCTCTCTCTCTCTCTCTCTCTCTCTCTCTCTCTCTCTCTCTCTCTCTCTCTCTCTCTCTCTCTCTCTCTCTCTATCTCTCTCTCTCTCTTTCTCTGTCCATTTCTCTCTTTTCTCCCTTCTTTCTCTCTCACATACTAACACCTACACAAAACAACAGGCAACAAATATTTTAAGACTGAGAATGTAGTATTTTGGGGGCATAAATATTATTATATTGTTCATCTTTACAAGAAATGATGAAAATGCTGCCTCTAGCAAAAATGACATCTTTGTTACTCTTCTCATTGATTGAAGTATAATTATGGACAGAGACAAAAAGCCAATTCAACAAATTAATGCTTACATTTCATGTAATTTATTCAGCAACATGACGTGTATTGCACATGTTTCAAATAGAAAACAAAATGATTTGGTAAAATCTACAATCATTAAGGCAATTTCATTGTAAAACAGTTACACAAAGGCTTTCAATAGCAAAACTTGAGAACATGATTGGATGAAATGTCATTATGGAAGATTTGACTTTCTGTAATTCTGGTTTTGTTTAAAAGCAAATTCTTTTTTCTTTCCTCATTTTGTCCTTGTATTTTCCTACTCTTTATTGTTTTTTCCTTTCCTCCTTTCTGATTTCTCTTTCCTTTCTTCTTCTAATTCTTATATGTTGTTTCTTCGTTCTCCTTCCCCATGCCCTCCAAGATGTATAAGAGCACAGTTTGAGATAATGAAACTATTTACATCTCTCCTGAATATGCATCCAATTTTTCATGTTTATTTTTTAAGGTACTTATGCATTTGTGCGTTTCATAATATGTGCACCACCAGCGTTCATTATCATGAGAGGCCTCCTTGGTCATGTTGGTCAACAACTTCTTCTCTCTTTTTTTTTTAGATCAGTGTAGATAGCATGCACAAAGAGCGAGAATTGAAAAATTAAACAAACATTTAATTGAACGTGGAATCTCATGCCCAGAGAATTCAAAAAATAAACTACTCTATGACCCGATTTGTCCTTTCTTCCAAACATCTCCAATGACACTTGCAGCTGATCATCTAACTATCAATCTACAAGCATTCTCTGTCATCAAAGCTTCAAAGATCCAACCTGCAGAAAATAATTTCAAAACGAAAACAAAAGTAATATTATTGCACAAGTTCTTTAGGGACAATTGCTCCAGGAGTGCCATGTTGCTTTAATAAATGAGTGAAATACTTAACTTCAATAATGCAACATTTTATATAACACTACAACCTACTAAAACACCATTTTTGACTGAAACTGTATTGAGAGAATATTAATTGCATATTATTTATAAGAGGGTCGTTTAAAGTTGTTTGCATTTATTCATTTATTTCAATTTGGCTAAGTGCATTGGAGCATAGGATGGTTCACAATATAAACAAGGCCTAAAGAAAGCTACAGATAAAAACAGAACACTGAACAGATAGACAAAAATGGATTTGTGCCTTCATTTGCAATTTTCGCAATTACGGTATGCGTTTCCTTTATGATTCTAGAAATGTATCATCGTAAAAGTGCGGAGTTTTTCTTCAATTATATGATAGAAATACATATCCAACATAGAAAAAAAAAATGAGCAGGAAAAATGGCCCCTCCAAAAATGGATTACCTTTTTTGATATGCACTGTATACTGTAATTAATTTCTCATATCCATAAACCAACACTCACCAGAAATCCATTCATTTGCCTCATAGAGGGAGGGGCTTGAAGGGTACTGGTTGCTAGTAGCGATCCTAGTTGTAGACACGCCTCCATAGTGAGTGTGATGCCATGTACCATGAGATCTCGGTTCCACTCTTGACCTAACCTGAAAGAGATGGAACGTGTGACAAGGATCAAAACTAAAAGTAGACGAATGGGTAAATTGCCAATTGACTAAGTAATGCCTGTTTGATCTCATCGCACTTGGCCTAATTTCATTTTGTCTGATTAACTTTCAGTCTAATTGCCAATTCGTCTAGTTACCATTTTGTCTAATTCTCATTTGGTCCAATGTCCATTTCATCTAATGTCCACTTGGACTAACACCACTTGGTCAAACATCACTTGGTCACTTCCAGTAACAATAGGTAATTGACCAATATTAATTTGGCATTAGACCAAAATGCAATTAGACCATTTGGCTATTAGACGAATTGACAATTAGACCAAGTGGTCATAAGACCAAATTGTATTAGATGAAATGAAACTTAGACCAATTTGTTAGATTAAATGGGTTTAGCCCATTTGGTATTCGACAATCTGAGAATTGGGCGAACTGCTTTTAGATAAAGCGGATTGTAAATCGACGAATGAGGTACCAGGACGAGTTGCATGTTATGGTTCCGAGACATCATGGCGAAACACAAATGAAATGTTGGTTTACAGTACAAGAGGAATGGTTTCCATGTACTCTGTAGCAATCCGAATGATGAGTGAGCTTGGAGAGGGGTGCAGAAGAGAAAGCACTTCATAATAAATGGGGGGTTGTCCGGAGGTCAAAGCCAGGACCTCTTCATAATAAAAGAAATGGGTTGTTGCAGTAGATCTTTCTGATGACAGGGGCACTCTACATAAGAACCTCTTTGTCCAATCCATGCCACAAAGTTTGCAAATATTTCTGTTGCAGGGCAGGCTTAAGATTACTTCAAAGCTTATGACTCTCTTAAAATATTATTGAGGAGGGGAAGATTCCATTTCTTTTTACAGATTATTTATGAGTACAACTTATGAAAAGTTATGACAAACCATGAGCATTGGAATAGCTCAAAAGAATATCTTTCTCAGGTGAGCTAAGGAACAAGTTACTCCCATTCTCAGAAATGATAACAGACATTTTGTTTAGACAGTGCTAACATCGTTAACCTTGATCTACACACATTAATAAGGTGATCAAAGGGATAGACAAAGCAAAAAAAACACTACCCTACTTCTTTTTTCAGATAATTTATGTAGAATTTTTTTTTTTTTTATAATTGTGGTGAACTATAATGAGAATCGGAATAGCTCAAAGGAAAATCTTGCTGAGGTGAACTAAAGAAAAAATTACTCCCATTTTGAGTAATGGTTACAGACATGTTGACTGCTGTATTGTTTAGGCAGTGCTAACATCGTTAACCTTGATCTACACACATTAATAAGGTGATCAAAGACTGTTATTAATATCTCCATATTGACGTCATCTCAAAGTGACATAACCTTTGCACATCACCATCAGTCTTTGTTATCATAAGGCACGTTCACACGACCAGCTCTAACTCCAAGTTAACTCTAAATTACCCTCGAGAATTAAATTCTTGAAGGTAACTTGGAGTTAAATTCTCAAAGGTAACTTTAAGACATGTGAGGACGATCTCGGGGATCTTAGAGTTGAAGCATGAAACCTTAAGTGCTGGATGGTCAACTCATGCTTATCCCTGTTGGTTTTAATTCTTAAGGTTACATGTACGTAACCTCAAGAATAACATGCTCCGTATGAACTTTGGTTTCAATTCATAAGGTTAAGATGCAAGTGAACCCGACTCAGGATTAGCCATAGAGGTTTAATTCTCGAGAATGAGAAACCTTAAAATTAAAACCCTGATGGAACTGTGTGAACACAACTATAACATCCCTATCAGTCTTAGTTATCATAGTCAATTAGCGTGTGTGCTTAAGTCGTTAGACCCAGCCACTTATTGTGTGAAGTTAAAATAGGAAGGAGAGTCCCTAGTAGAGCATAGGATAATGAGCTTGTAGCAGTGTCAAGGGGTTATAATGGGGATGGAATTATAAACAGTGGGGATTAAATTGACCCTTTGCAGAATGATGCAATAAACATATGTATTATTCATGAGTCAACAGCTCATAACTGCATATCAAAATCAAAGGTAATTCTGTATTAGAGGAACGATATTTCAAGCAACTATTTTGGAAATCTATATGTAATATAACAATTATGAATGATACCTAAATTCTACTATAACAGGTGTCTTGCATTTTGTGCATTGGTACAAAATCCAAATTTTAGAAAAACTTGCAAAAATGGGATTTTGTACTTGTTAACCTCTATTTTCAAGTTTTTTGCTTAAGATCATCGTTGCAAAAGAGAGGAGTTCTTCTTAAATTCAAATTGCCAAAATAAATGAGCGTGGAATATGGTTCCTCTAATATTGGATGACCTATATTTCTATACACTCATGGCCTGATAAGGGAGGTCGGACTGTACAGGTACATGCTTTTTCTTTGAAGAACACCCAAATAAAAGCTTGATCTCTAACCTTTGACCTGTGTCACTGACGCATGTCTGATAAAGGACTTTGACGATGGGTTGACTCTTCACCTGGACTTCTGATACAACGCCCTCTGGTGATGGAGACGGGGAAGGTTGATGGGGAGATGGAGAGACTGTTTGCTCCTGGCTGACAGAGGGAGCTCTTCCACTAAGGAGTTTGGTGTCTATGCCCAGCAGCCAAATCTACGGATTCCATGACATTTTGCTTCAGTAATTGCTCAACTATAAATTCTATACATCAATCGAATGACTAACTTCAACCCTTGACTTCGCTATACCCTGTAACCACCGGTAATGTTACAAGACGTATAATGTCACATAAATGCATTTTTTCAGTCTGTGACCAATCTTTGACGTCACCATCCAAACATGTGACTGGGGTTTGAACCTTGGTTTGATCGGCATCAGTTTGGAGGCTAGTTTTCCTTTTCCATAATTAAAATTTTAGGTATATTCTCTAAATAGGCCCGATAAGAATCAGACCGAGGTTCAAATCTCAGTCACGACTTGCGGATGGTTAGGACAAAGGTTGGTCCCAGACTGAAAAAAAATGCTTTTACGTGACATTATGCGTCGTGCAACATTACCTGTGATCTGAAAAACAACACCAAACCTAACACAAAATCTAAGTGCAAACCTAACCTAAAGAAATAAAACCTAGAGCAATTTCATTTCACCCAACAACTTAACCAGTGTATCAGATATTTCAGGAAATCGCTTAGAAATTTAAAGAAAGGTAAAAAAACAAAGCATCTCAAAACTGTTCGTTTCCTTTCATGCTAGTACAGTGTTGTTGTTTTTTTTGCATGGTACATAAAGTGTACAAAATACAAAGAGTGTTAAAGTTGCATAGAGAACGTTTTTGAAAAACCTAATTCTTGACATCACGCTTTTGTATAGGCCTACGGTACCTTGTCTATATGTTTGTTCCTAAACTAATAGAAAGTAAAGGGGACATTAGCAGGTTGATATAGGTACCTGAGATTTGTGAGCACTAAATGTGCCTTTTAAAGGATTTAGCAACTTTCAAAAACATGAGCAATTAGATCAAGATGAATAAAAATATATTGCTCTAACAGTAAAAACAAACTACAGAAAGTTTCAGATCAAATGGAAGTCATTAACTATCGTAAAAAAGTGTAACAGACGATGCTAAGCATACAGCCGAGCACGCGTAAATTGCCTACCGCTCCGTTGCAAGCTTAGCAGCCAGGTAGGGACGGGGAATTCACGACCGGAAATACGGGGTATGTTGCGCTATGTCGAAACGCACATTGTTTTCAAAACCATTCCGGAATGGGTTTGAAAATTTGAGTATGAAATCATTGATATCTCGAAAGTAAAGCAAGCAATTAGCTTGCAATTTTGAAGAAATATCAGACTGACCTATGTGTTTATAATCATGTTGGCAAAATGAGCTAAATAGAATATATTGTCATTTGAATATCATTCAATGTTACTAAATCCCTTTAATTGCTTATAATTGCTTAAATAATACATCGCAAACAGCTCTGAGCACTTCATTGGGAAAGGCGCTATACAGTACATCCAAGAAAAAGTACACCCAAATATTAGAGCCTTGTATCAAAATTATATAGCTTGTGCGACCTTGAAATTTAGGTTTAATCCTGGTATAATCTTGATATCACTGGATAGAATATGACTTACTCTTTGTCATGATATAAAAAATAATGACACATACGCAATACATTTTTATTACTAGGCTTTCAAAGTTGTATTTACTTTTATTTGGGACGCACCGCAGTTGCTGTTTTTTATTTATTTTTTTTTTTTTAATTTCTATTCAGTGTCAACTTACCAGTAGCCTTGGTTTATGTTCTTCTTCATCTTCTATGATGTATTTGAATGTCATCTCATTCTTAAACAGTGAAACCATCACGTTGCATATTGTATACTGAAGTGGATTTATTCTGATGATATAAAAAAAAAAAAGAGGAAAATAAGTTGATATTTTCCTATTAAACGCAGAAAATTGGTTTTTGCATCCAATGTAGAATTAATCAAAGATAATTAAAGAAAAGTCTAGGCCAACTTTCATTATGTGTACTTATGCCAAGCATCTGTATTATATTAAAAGAAAACTTCTGTATTATATTAAAAGAAAACTTGTTAATTTCTGAAAAAGTAAAAACATTTAAAAAGTTATAGGAATAAATGAACAATCTTGATGCACTTCCAATTAAAAAAAGTTTCATTAGGTAGTAAACTTCTTTTCAAGAATGCCGACGAGAAGGAAAATTAGCGGAGAGGAGATCAGTGAAAACGCAAAATGTTAAACTACTGGGGGGTGATTCACTAACAGCCGTCGCGATCGTTCCTAAAAGCAATTTTTGGGATTGATTTAAATCCCAGCTTAAAATCAATCCCAACTCACTGGTTCACTAAATCTCTATTAGCGTGGGATTAATTTAACCTTCAGATATATGAATAGTTATGATGGCACTCAATCAACGAATCAGACATTTTTATTTTGACAGGCTAAATTTTTGTAAACGACAAATAAATGAGGTTAATGTGTTTGCGTGTGAAAGTTGTGCAAGTCCTTGTAGACGTTACTATCAAATTGTCAGATTTACGCTACACGCATGCGTTTGAAAATAATGAGGTTACACACACGCTCATATCAAATTGGGTTATGAACAAAAGTCAATGCTTAAAAGCGGTGCGCGACAGCTTTCAGATTTGGGATCAATTTTATCAGTACAATTAATCACAAATAGCTTAGTAAATCAGCGACTTAAATAGATGTCTCTCTTAGGATTGATATCGATCCTAAAATTGATTTTATGCTACTTGGGATCGCTGACACTGCCCCATTACAACAAAATCTTGTTTTAATGGGACTGAACTGTATCATTATGTTTACAATGACAAGTCTAAAACATGTTGTTTGTTTTGTATAGGGAAAAAACTTACAGAATATTTGAGAGGTGCTTTCCTTCATGCCTGATACATACTGCATAGCGGTAGAGCTTTGTGGTTTCTAGCTGACTGCTGCCACCTGTTGATAACAATATGAAATAATCATAGATTCTCATGTATTCTACAGGGCAACCAGGCTTTTCTGAAATCATTATTTGAGGTACAATAATATCACAATTTTAAAATGAAGCAGAGTTGTCAGTCGGAAGGAACAGTCAAGAATTATTATAAAACCTAAGTCAACGAAGTATTACTCGTAGTAGTACTTTTGAGCATGCCAATTGGAAGTTTAAAAAAGGTGCAAACTGAGAATTTTTAAAAGCAAAAGCGAGGGAGAGGAATGACGAAATGGGGAGGGGGGGGTCTTTTAATTAATTAAGGATTCTAAACTATGCAACCTGGAGCATTCTCAAATATAATTTTTTTTTTTTTGCTTCATAATCACATAATCATATCTGATGGAGAAGAATTATTCAAAACAATAAATCAATGAATAAAAAAAGTGAAAATTGCGGAACCGCTGGAAATTGACAAGCCTGAATAATGGATCATCGTGTGTGTGTAGTAACAAAACCCCAAATTGTTGGTAACTAACTATTACAATTACATCCAGAAACATAGATTCTAATGACCTTCTACTGAAGTCCGTTAGTATTATCTACATGGTCACCAAAGACCCTAATGACCTACAACAACCAGAAGGGGTAATTTCTGATTCATACCATTCACTTACCTGAACCACTTATCGATCCTAATACATTGTTACATCTCTGACACAGCACACTAAATGATTTACCAGTCCTCTGTATGAAAAAAACAAGAAATATGTTCAAAGCAAAGTTATGTTAAACACCCAATGTAAAATTTGGCTTATCCAACGCTCAACACTAACATTTTTCAGGAGTTGCCCTGGAGGGCAACCAAATATTTGATTTTCCTCAAAAATGGTTGCCCGAATGAAAAATCTGGTTGCCTGCCAAAAAAAAAAAACAATGACAATTTTTATGTAAAAAACTTCACATAAAATGTGATATATACAATGAACTCATAATGTAACCTAGTTTAAAGGGTCAAAAGCCCAATACATTGAGTCCGTCATGTAAGACCCTTATTAGTCTCGCAAAAAAAAATGTGGTTGCCCAGTTCGGGCAACTACTTTAGTCATTTCTTCAAAATTTGGTTGCCCAAGGGTCAAATCTGGTTGCCCTAGGCAATGGAGCACATGGTAATGTTGAGCGCTGGCTTATCTTACACTATGCAGATTTGTTTTATAGCTTCTAGTCTTAGAATATCCATATAGTTTAATAGAAAATGTGACATATTTCTTTGAAAAGAAAATATGAAGTGGACATGTTTTAAGAACACACTACTAAATCTAAGCAAAGGGTCTGGCTTCTACAATTCTCAGTACCATAATCACTACACCAAACTAATTAAAAACATATATGAGGGGAAAAAAGATAAATGTCCTTGCCACGTATTATAGGGTAAAGTACATTCAGTGTAGAGTATATTTCAAATGCAAAAAGCACATTTACATTTACAATTCTTGCATTGCAATACATAAGAGGGACAGAATTCTAGTACAATCAACTGAGTGCTCAGCACTCGGGTCGTGTGGCCTAGTGGTTAGAGCATTGGACTAATAATTTCAAGGTTGTGAGTTCGAATCCCAGCTTGGCCATTATCACCACTTTAATTCAAAAAGGCCCAAGAGTAATTTCTGTCGTCTATAAGGTCAGCCACTTTGACTGATTCACTTAGACGTAAAATGGTTTCTATGTAATTGGTTAAATATCAGCTTGGTGTTGATCAGCTTTGAAAGCTGCCTGGCTACAGGAGTTACCTTAACCCTAATCTGCCCGGGCTCTTTTTGAAAACGTATAGCCCAAGGGGGGGGGCTAATTTAGCCCCCCCCTAAGATCTCGGCCGTTGAGCGCGCAATCGCGACGAAAATTGGCACGCACGTCCCCTGTCGCGTAATCTCCATAAATGCATAGTTAATTTTTCAGAAAAATGATTTGTTTTAATTATATATGCTAATTATGCTAATTTATGCATGAAATCGTACTTTTTCCTCTAATTCACTAAATATAGCTGCTAGAATGCTAATTTTTGGTGTAAATGTTCTTTATAGCATTCCTATCAATAGTACTTGAAAAAAACTCCAGTATCCAAATCAATTTCTTATGTATTTTTGACGCATCTTGTTTGTGTCTATTCGCGACGAATGGCAACGCACTGCTCCTGCGCGTTAACCCGCTGTTATTTTTTTTTTTAATTAAATTGCATAGTTAATTTCAGAAAAATGATGTTTAATAATTACTAATATGCAAATTTGCATTGAACGTACTTTTTTTCTGCTTCTAATCACAATATATAATGCGCTTAGTATAAGCAATTTGGGTGTATTAATTTGTTTCTTAAGTCATCCACAATACTGAAAAAAACCAGTAACCAAATCAATTTCTATATTATGTTGAACTAGTATCGTTAGCCTATTCTATGTTTTTCAACATAAATGATCCATCGACATTTAATTGTCAAAATAGAGCAATTCTAAAATGTATCATTATAAATTAGCAAATTTAATTAACTCACTATGAATTAGCTGAAACACAATTGCATTGACTGTACAAACTTTCACGTTTTTTTGAGCAATTGGACGACGCCGTTTGTTACAAAATAATCATACTCGGAACCCTTTACCTCGGGTTCGCGATTTGGTCCTCAGAAAGTGCGTCAATGATCTTCAAGATAAAACCATGAAGCGTCCGTGCGGCTTACTCTTCGTCAAAATTTTTATCGCTAAAATTCAAGGGGGGGCTTAAAATGCTCCCTCCCCCCCGGCTAGTTTGGTTTAACAGAAGAAAATGTTGTTAACTATCAGAATTG
>CALNVZ010000218.1:2105776-2134248 GCA_940671915.1 Paracentrotus lividus | reverse complement strand
GGTCGAACAAATGATATTTTACGTACCATTTTTCCATTCAAATTTTTTGCATGTTAATTTATGCAAATGAGCATGAAAAATTTGTAAAATGTAGATAAAAAATGCATTTTATGAAACTTCAGACAATGCTCTACATGAATGTGCAGCTTAAAAACAAAAAGGACAAACTTTATTTTTTCCAAAAAAGGTTCACTTTTCAAAGAATCGCCCATTAGGAAATATTCTTGTGCATGTATTTGACCAGGGAGAAGTCTTTTCTAAGTTCTAAATTCTACCACTCAAGCCACAAGTATCTCACCTAGAGGGCTGAACGAGCGGTGCACCACATCTTGAACACAATACTTCACACCCTGGATCCTCAAGCATCTTGAGAAATGGATCACCAGTCTCTATCTCTCCTCCTCCATCATCATCACCCTCACCGGTCTCTAGCTGGAGCCTCATCTGGATGCCTTCTCCCTGGATCCACTCCAGACCGCTGCATGTCCCTGGTAGAGCTTGCAGACCATCAGGGAGGAGGAACTTCCACTGGCTTGATGGTTCATCACGGTGTAGCATGATGGAGTCTGGTTTAACTTCTATGCCGTACAAGGCTTGTTGATCCCTGCAAGTCGAGAAAATGAGCTATTTTCTTTGGATTGAAACTATTATGTGCTTTTTAAAACTGCAGATTCCAGAACTACATGGAATTCAAATGAAATGTGCATGATCGAATGATGAGAATATTAAATTTAAATTACATAGATCTACATCAAAATTCTTCTTACTATTACTTAGCCTACACCTATAACTTATAGATCTACAACTAGTAGAACTACAGGTGACTAGCATGACTTGTCAACATGTGCATGTAGCAATTCCAACAAACTAACATAACAACCTGACAACCCACCCCTCCCCTCCCCATCCCTTGATTCTGATGCTATGAGTCTCCGACCCCAGGAATAAATAATTGCGCAAACTTTTTTTTTTTTATTGTTTTTAGGGCACCCAGAAAATAGATTTGAAGATCTGTCTGTCATAAGATTATTTCAGGAACGGCAATACAAAATCTGCCCTGGCTTTTATAATATCTTCAAAAGTTCAAACCTCCCACGGAGAAAAGTCTACCATTCCGCTTTTACAGAAATAGAGAACAATGCATTCTGATTGTTGGGCGCTCTGATTAGCTACCGGTAGCTATCGCGAGGAGCTCCGCCTCCTGGTTGCGATGACTGAAGTGCGTTGACCGTAACTGAACAACGCGATTCAGCTGTTCCCGATAAAGACCGCTTTGTCGTGCGCGTTGTCAATCATAACCAAAGTGGACCCATTTCGCAAGAAAAACTGTAAGACTCAACTTCACAAAAGGTTAAGCGTAGACCCACTCTTTCAATATTTTTTAGAATAAGGAAGAGAAATATAAAATGGAACTTTAACGAATCCGCTGAGGACTTACCAAAAAAATAAATGACGAATCTAAATTTTATCGTGACTATTGTTCATTGGAAGGCACAATGGTAGTGTATTTCATATGCTAAACGTGATCATTCGAGCGTCGTGCATAAATTATTAAATTATGGAGTTAACATTTCTACGTGCCTCCGTCGCTCACTCTGCCGGCGCTAGTGCAGTTAAGCATCCGGCCGAGAGGACTGCTGCTACGTGAAGGGATAGGGTTGACGGCGACCCCCACGCACTAGGGTTAGGGTAGGGGGGTGGGGTAGGGTGGTGTGTAGTGGATACCAAACTGCACTAGCGCCACTCTGCCTGCTCTGGTAAGAGCGGCGTCCTCCCGCCTCGCAGCCCCGTAGCTCTGGGGCACCATGCTGACACCGGTACTAGGTAGGCACACAAAAACTGCAGCATAGCCATAGCTCTAAGTTAGATCTAACTGTTAAATATATAGATCTAGAGTCTACTTTCATGGCATTCGTCCACTTACCCTTGATCATTTTCTTTAATATGAGCAGCTCCTTGCACTTGTATTGCTATTTGAACTGCTTTTAATTGTTTCCGAAATTCGCCGTAAAAAACGGGGTTTTCCGTATTTTGTTCAGTCATCTTTGTCGACCTCTGATCCTCACCATTGATGTTCGTATCCGAAAAATACCGTACCCACGTGTAGGTTACGTTTAGTTTGCAAGATCAGACTCAAACAAAACAAAAAGAAACAAACAAACATAACAAAACAATAATAGCGTATCAGGACAACTACCCGGCCCGGGGACAATTGCCCCGGGCGGGTACCCCCCCCCCCCCATAAAAATGGTTAGGTATTATAGAGTTAACGGATAGATTTTGGAGGCCTAGACTTATACATGTACGACTACGTATATGCCTTCCTTGGCCTTGGCAGTTTTTAATATTCCAACTAAAACCCGCACCCCCCCCCCCAATCCAAAAACAACAGCAATGACTCCCTTTGTCAAAATAGCAGCTTAAAGTTCGGCAGCGGATATAATCTAACTTTTTGTTGTAGGGGGAGCCCCTCGCTCCCTCCCAAACACACACAGACGCACACAAAAAAGGGGGAGATTATTGTGGAGGCTATATAGGCCCTACCTATAAATGCCTGAGTTTTATTCAATGGCTGGGAACATTTCTGATTGCGCTGTGCGCTCGGATTATTTTTTATAGAGACAACTTCCCGGCCTTTAGTGATGTTTTTATGAGGGGAATCTGCTTTTATTGGGAAATTTTTGAGCCAAAAGTACAAATTGTCAGGTCACTTGCTTTGTTAATTCAAAATAAAAATAGAGTCAAAAGTGTTTAAAATGTCCTGCCTTCAGGTCATTTGGCGCTCGCATTTTTATTGAGACATTTATAATAATATGCGAACAAAAGGATTTGGAGCTAATTGAAATTGAGTGTTCAAACTATACCATGCTTTCCAATTCCTTTTCTGACAAAAATTTCTGCTCGCGTTCACAGGATTAAAATGAAATAATTATTAAAAAAATAGGTATTTAAACAAAACAACCAACAAAAAAAACAAAAACAAAAACAAAAACAAAAACAAACAAAAACAAAACAAAACAAAACAACCAAAAAAAATCCGCTTTCAGGTACCCTTACAAAAACGTCCTATTATATGACTCCTAGTCCTATATGGTAATTATTATTACCACAGGATATTATACCACATAACATTTCTGCTCGTGTTCAAAGGATTAAGATTAAATAATTTGAAAAAAAAAGTTCATAAGTAAGTTCATAAGTTCATCTATATTGTCCACAATAAATGGAAATTTGATTTCGGTACATGGTAAAACAAAATAGAAAAGCATATATTCATACAAGCAATAGATTTTGTCAATTTATTAAGGCCCATAGGCCTATACATGTATACACTGAAAACAGATTTTACACAGCAAAATTGGACGTTTTCTGAACGTTCTTAAAACGTTCCAAGTCAAATCACAACAACAATCTTTTCGACAACAATTATCTCGTCTAAAAGATTGATTTGACAGGGGCCACGGAGCTGAGGAGCTGGGGGCTTCAACCCCCACTTTTTTTTCAGCAAACTTGTACAAAAACGCAAAAATGGCCATAGATACGTGATTTTTAGCCTGTTCAGCCACCCGCCCCCCTACTTTTGGCTCAGACCCTCCACTTTAAAAAAAATGCTCCGCGGCCCCTGTTTGACATATACTTATAAAAATTCAACTTATGCAGAATTATACAGAATCTATATTTTCTTCAAATTAAAAATTTCTGTCTTGTTGCCATAGAAACCTCCATTTCCTAACCTTCCTATTGAGTTAACCAAGATTATTCTAAATTTACACAAGTATGTTTACATGGATATGTGTAGGCCTATGGACTTGTGATACTGTTTGATAAAAGACATTTTCTCAAATAAACAGTTATCACCATGGCAACAGCAATATTTGAAGAATATAATATTGACCATTATACTTCAGAGTTGAAATCAAAAGTGGCTTTATAGGTAGAAATAAAAGTACACAATACCTTATTTTTTGCCTCTTGTTTATTTAATTAAACGTATCGGTCATATTTTTCTTTTTTGTTTTTAAATATTATTTGTTACCATGACAACGGTTAAAGACGACAATTAAAAAAAGGGGGATATATACAAAATATGATCCAATAAGAAACAAGATTACTAAACACATATTTACATGTTTTCTCATGACAAATATACGTTTCATAAAATTTCGGGTTGAAAACTTAAGCGTTGCCATAGCAACAGCCACATTGTCACCATTATTAAAATTTAATATTCAGATTGAAAGCTTGAAAGAGATAGATGTACATGGTGTATATACTTAAATTAGGTGTAAAGTACTGTTTAATTAATATTACATAATTATATATTAAGTTTTTTTTAAAGTATTGTGTTACCATGGCAAAAGTTGTAGACTTGCTTTTCAAATAAATCTTAAAAGTGAATTCAGGTTCAGTACTTACGAAGTAGGTGGAAATGACACACGAAATAAGAAGAAAAAAAAATTTTTGATTGTAGGCCCTATCCATCTGCTGTTCAACGCTTGTTTTACAAAGTGAATGTTGCTTTAGCATGTCTCGGTCGTTGAATATAGGATCCAAATGATATATTTAATCTCGGAAAAGCCAGCATATAACACGGTTGCTAGTACCAGCGCTGTCATTTTGATTAATGATACTTATTTAGCTTAAAATTGATTTTAGACCTGATTCTGATCACGTCCTAAATTAAAATCGATTCTAAGCCTAAAATCGATTTTAAATCTTTGATGACACACAGTTTAAAGTTAAAATCGATTTTAAGGGCTTAAAATCGATTTTAAAATTGATTTTAAATTTAAAATCGATTTTAATTCTTGATGAAACAGGGTCTCAAATTAAAATTGATTTTAATTCGATTTTGAATATTGATGAAACACCCCAATTTCGAATGCCAGAGACCGGTGAGGGTGATGATGATGATGGAGAGGGAGAGAGGGAGACTGGTGATCCGTTTCTCAAGATGCTGGAGGATCCAGGGTGTGAAGTGTTGTGTTCAAGATGTGGTGCACCACTCATTCAGCCCTCTTGGTGAGATAATTATTTGGTTTGAGTATTAGAAAGACTTTGGTCGAATATTAATTTGTACAAGAATTGTTTTCCTAAAGCATTTTAAAGCTTACTTTGTCGTTTCTAAAATAGTGGTGGTGATAAGCACTTTGAGCACCCTATTACTATAATTGGCATTGGGGCATTTCGAAATTTCCGAGCGCGCTCTTTGTTTCTTGATTTACATTTTAGACGGAGTTTCTACTAATTTTAAATCGATTCCTGTCGACCATAAGGAAGCACGCGCTCATTAAATTTCAAAATCCGTACGTGCGTCAATGTGGCAATTAACGTAAAAACACACTAAAACATACATCTTTTAAATTTTGTATGTGCTTTATTCGATACATATTTCTTATTTCAAACTACCGGTACAATTTATTTGAGTGCTTGGTGGTGGTGAAATCTATGCAAAGATGTAGCTTCAAATTACCAGTATTTCTTCTAAACATGAATTATTATCAATCTTCCAATTATTACGCACCATTGACACAAAGCAATCATGATATGTTAATATATTAGTAAAATTAATAAATGTCTAATGGTGACAGTATTTAATCAATTACACAAGAACATTTGTCAATTCAAGTTTTAATCATCGCTTTGAAATTAAAATTAATGATTACTGGAATTCTTTATCTTATTTGAATCTTCCGTTTGTCATATTTATGTAGATTCATTTCTTTTCGAGTTAGATTATATAATCAATCTTTTCGATTCATGACATTTTATCTCGATGTAATATGATGTTATTACTTACATGATGTTTATTTGTAATTCCGGTCCCGTCAAATACAAAATTTATATTATTACTGTATTAGTATTATTGAAGGCTGAACATGCAATGAAATATACAAGAAGGTCACGCCCTATTAGTACATTTAAATCACTATGCGTTGAATCTGTTTCTATTGCTATGTACACTGTGTATCAATAAAAGATAATCAATTGTAGAAGAGCCACATTTAATAATTTCGCTTTTTTTTTTTTTTTTTTTTTTTTTTTTTTTTTTTTTTTTTTTTTTTTAATATATTCTTAATAACGCCTCACTTGTTTTATAAATGCCAATCATAACCAAATAACATGCAAATAAAGAAACTGGCACATTTATTTTTTCCCGGTGTATAGTTGTTCTGAGAGGCTATGCTTTATGGAGAGTGCAATGCTTTGTTTTTGTTTTGTTTTTGGAAACATTGCATTACTTTTTTGATGATTTTATTCCTCCTCTACCGAAGGTGGACAGGTGCTATAAGTTGCCCTCATGTTTTCGGGTTTTTCGTTTGTACGACCTTCTGCCGGACCAGCTGCGCCGCTATTGCAATATCTCAACAACCACTTGAGAAATTCAGACTTGATTATATATATCACAATATTGATATATTTTAGAGTATATAGGTTAACAGTCAAGCGTCACAGGCATGACAGAGGTCACTTGTTAAATTTAGGTGCTGGTATTTTAGTGCGTTTTACGAAGAACCGCTTGAGAATTTTACTTTAAACTTGATCAGATCATCATACACAGATATAGGGAAGAAAATCTGATCAGTTTTTTAAAAGTGACGAGGTCACAGTTCATAGGTCACAGCGCAACGTATTTAAATTAATAATTGGTTCTACAGTATAGAGGAGAAACGCTTTCATAGTGTCTTGTTTACTTGTATTTAGTCAATTAATATATTAGACCACTTGCGTTACCTTTTATAAACCAAATGCTCTATGAGGAATATTAAGGAGGACGTTTACGAAGAAAATTATTAATAGTTTATCTGAAGATGTTTCGTTCGAAGCGAGGTGACAAATCAAATCCTGATAGCCAGTTGTGATATCGCCTCCGACATCCGATGTAACTGTTGCTTCATCTTCATTGGTTTCGGAGAACCTGTGCAAGGACGTGTATTCAATAATTGTATATTCATTGGTCCCGGAGGACAGATCGCCTAGCGCTACAGGAATGTCATCTTTCTCGCCTATCGGCTGGCCACCTTCGACCTCTTTAGATTGTACCTCCTCAGTACTTGCGCCAGTTTCTTCAAAGATAGAAATATGATTGAAAATCGTTGTTAATGAATAATCTTCATGAAGATATGTATGTGTGATTATCTTAAATACAGTTGATTTGAATGAATGTAGGCCTACATGTTAGTGTAATACCGTCGTGCCCAGAGGTTCCATGTGGAATAAGAAAATGCCTAAAAAAACAAAAACAAAACAAAACAAAAGCCAAAAAACAAAAAAACAAAAACAAAAGAAGCAAAAAAACAAACAAATCAGTTTGGTACATATCTGGACCAAGACCTAAGAAAATGCCTCAAACAAAAAATAAAACAAAACAAAACAAAAGCAAAAATAAAAACAAAACAAAGCAAAAAAAAACACAAAAAAAAACATATCAGTTGGGTACATATCTGGCCGGACCAAGACCTAAACTAGTTTCATGTAAAGTCAACACTTGTCAATTCATTCGAAATAGTCTTACCTTCTGGAACATAACGATCAGCAAGATCCACTAACTGGGCAGTCAACAGCGCCCTCCTTAGTTCACCCCGTTCATCTTCCCTAGGCACGCCTCTTCTCCATTGCTGCAGCATATGACGAGTTCCCTTACTGGTAACACGGTTGAGCTTCACATTGGTCATGAGTGCTCGCTCTATGTCGCCCTGTAGTATTCCTAACTGCCCACCAAGTCTATCGATCTTGTTTTCATCATAGAGGTCGTCGGCTATCTGTTTCAAGATGTCTCCGAATGCATCCTTAGCCGGGTCCTCTCTAGTGCAAGAAATATCAAAATGATAATACAACCATAAAGAAAATAGACAATTGTTTAAGACAAGCGCGGATTCTCAGATTTTGTCTGTGTGCATATTGTACAAAACTGTTAGAAAATGCATTTTTCTTCAACTTGAAAAAAAGAAAAGAAGAAAGTTCATTAACTTTCTAAGGCACCTCATATCTATCGAAAGAATAATTTTTTAAACGATATAGATAGTGCGCTTCATATAATCAGTGATATACCAAACTTTGCCCCCAATTTGACGTTACCCACACGAGAGGACCACCGGGAATCCATGTCTGATCTTATGATATCAGGGAAGTTCACACTTCCCAGTTAATACATTTACACAGAGAGTATTGCTTTAATATTAAACTCACCTTGATAGTAAATCATCACTATCAGAGGTTGTGGATTTATCTTCAGAACTATCCTTTGTTTCTGATGTACCTGTCATTCATAGGAAAATATATTGAGAACATAAATATGGACAGATACATTGTTGCTAATGATAAGAATGCAGTATTTATTTATTTATTTTTTTTTTTTTTCGGAAATTGTGTTTTTATTGGTCACTTCAGAAATACAGTCACAACATAAATAAATTATACATGTAAAAAAAAAAAATACACGTCGGATTTGCAGATTATTATCAACTAACCATTTGATCATGCACTGCCACCTGTTGATGTGAAAAAATGGTAGCTTTCGGGTAGTCTGCATAATCATCAGGAACCTTTAAGGGGGCCCTGGCGGGGGCCGCAGGAAAGTCGCACGGGAAACCATATCGCAAGAGGCCCGTCGATTTTTTTTTTTGTTTGTTTGTTTGTTTGGAGAACTGACTGAAAACAAGGGCAGAGCCCGCCCGGCTACCGGCAGAATCCCGTCCGGCTACCTGGCAGAAACCCGCTCTACGGCCTACCGGGTTGAGAAAAAACATCGGGAAAATCGAGTGCACACAGTTAATCTTCCCGGCTCCCCGATACTTATAGCATAACTACTGGAAATGTTCCGGTGTGCACATAAAATCGTAAGGGAGCCGGCCGAGAAATGTACGTAATGGACATAGGGTACTAGTCCACTGCCTGGACCATCCTGTATTTTCATATCAACCTTCATAACACCATACATGAACACACAGTACTAATTTAGCACATCAGCATGATCAGGGACCCTCAGCGTGACCATCCTGTATTTTCATATCAACCCTCATAACACCATATATGAACACACAGTACTAATTTAGCACATCAGCATGATCAGGGACTCTCATTTGGCAAGGAGCTTCTTCATTTTGGCATGGATGTAGGGAAGTGGATTTGTGATAGAAAGAGAAATGGTGCGAAGGTCGAGTCAATAGAAGAAGGTGAAAGTTTCTAACGACCAGAGCCTGGTCTAATAAGGTACATGCAGGTAATATGGGCCATCTGAAGCAAATCATGTCGTGACCGTCGACCGGTGACCGGTGACCGGTGTGAGCGCCATAATGATGTTCATATGAACTGTATACGAAAATCTATCATCGTGAGAGCATCTGATGCCGAAATTTCTCTGAGAAAATTGCTGAAAACCAACAAGGTAGGTAAAACTTACGGCAATTCTTTACCCTGATGTAAAATTTGATATTTCACAGAATGTGATGGTGAAAGAGTGTTTGAGGGGGTAACCTCAATTGTTTGTATATTTAGTAAGCTTATAGCTTCATTTTGATCATACTAGCGTGTACAGGCCAATTTGTTGTAGTGAAGGGGTGTAATGTGGCATTGAATGCTTGCCTGACATAGCAACATCAGTGCAGGTAATATGGGCCGTCCAAAATGGCGGAAATGATTCTGGTACTTAGTATTGGGATGAGGCATCAATCTCTTTGCAACGATTTTTGTGGGTATATTCACAATATATAATCAATATAAATAACTTTTCGTTAGCCTATATTGATTCGTATAATGAAAATAATATTTAAATAATATTTTTAAAAAAATAATATACAAAATACAAAACAATGAAATATATAGTCAAAGTATTTACTGAAGGGTCTTATAATTTCAAATGCTATCTGAAAGTTAATGATTTTCAACATTTTATGCAAATTCCAGACATAGCAGTGTCATTGTAGTTTTTTTTTAAATACATTAAATACATGTGCCCATATTACCTGCACATGCAGGTAATATGGGCACTTTGGTCATGACGTCAACATTTGAATATTGCAGACAGGGGGGGGGTAGTAATAATTGTTTTTCTTCACAATAAAACTTAGAGCAGTAGTTACTGATTCATATAAACAAAGATTAAACTGTGTGTCATTTTGTAATTTTATGCAAATTAGGCAAAAGAGCTTAGGGTTCCCATATTACCTGCATGTACCCTAGTGTATTTTCCTGCTCACAGTGCGGGCCCCGGTATAGAAGCTTTTGGGGAAAGGGGGAGTAGTGTAAGGTATGACACAATAGTGGTCTCTATCCAGGTCGCTCTGAGGGTAAATCTCGTGCGAAAAAAATCGGAACCGCACTGTAGAAAAATTATCAAAACGACTGATTCTCTAAATCGTACAGGCCCCGAGCAGGAGATGTGATCGCGGTTTTTGGTTATAATACCAAGAATAAGTATTGTCAAATACTTGAGTCTAAAACTAATCAGAATGATATTCAGTTTTGAACTGGATTTCGAAATAGTCTTACCTTCTGGAAAATACTGATCAGCAAGATCTACCAACTTAGCAGCCAACAGCGCCCTCCTTAATTCACCACGTTCACCTTTCCTGGACACACCTCTCCTCCATTGCTGCAGCATATGACGCGTCCCGTCACTGGTGATTTGTTGGAATCTCATGTTTGATTTGAGAGCTCGCTGTATGTCACCTTGTAGTATTCCTAACTGCCCACCAAGACTGTCGATCTTGCTGTCATCATAGAGGTCGTCGGCTATTTGTTTCAAGATGTCTCCGAAGGCATCATTAGCTGGGTCCTCTCTACTACAAGAAATGTCAAAATGATAATACAACCATAAAGAAAATAGAGCATTCTAATGTTTCTTCAAGTTAAGATTGTTTGAGTCAAGCAGAGATTCCCGTCTTTTGTCTGTGTACATATTATACAAAACTGTTAGAAAATTCATTTTTCTTTAACTTGAAAAAAAAAGAAGAAGAAAGTTCATTTATGCGGCGGTCACAACTCGCCGTACCTTCGACGTGCAACTCCCTACGATGGATTTCGTAGAAAAATCGTGCAGCGCAGGTACCTCGGAGGCACGTTGCATGTACGACGTGCAGGAATTTTTCCCAATACCCTTACTACACAAACGCAGGAATCGCAGAAATTGACCAACGACCTGTGCATGCATTGCACATACAACGCAGGCTACGTTGATGGCACGTGCCCCGTAGCCTACGACGAGTTGTGACCGCCGCATAACTTTCTAAGGCACCTCATATCAATGGAAAGAATACGTTTTAAAACGATAAAGATAGTGCGCTTCATTATAATCAGTGATATACCAAACTGTGCCCCCAACTTGACGTTTCCCTGTACAATAGGAATATTATTGTTGATAACACAAGATCCATTACCCACACAAGAGGACCACCGGGAATCCATGTCTGATCTTATGATATCAGGGAAGTTGGACTTAATCTAACTCACACTTTTCACTTATTACCTTTACACAGAGAGTATTGCTTATTGAACTTACCTTGATGGTAAATCATCTCTATCAGAGGTCGAGGATTTATCTTCAGAACTTTCATTTGTTTCTGATGTACCTGTCATTCATAGCAAAATATATTGAGAACATAAGTATAGACAGATACATTTTTTGCTGGTGGTAAGAATGCATTTTTACCTTTAGCATTTCTGACCCATTCGGTTATCAAAAGTATATATTTTCAAATACACTTTGAAGAAAAAATGGCGCAACTTTGCATCATTCAGAGGCAACACTAGTGCTTTCTTGTTGTTTAAATTCACACTCTTGATAAAACTGTATTATACAACCATGCATATGGCGACGGCAACATAATCTAATAGTCTACTCCTTTTCGGATGAGAGCATCATGATATTGTTCAAACGTATAGGAGTAAAGAGAAAGGAGAATTCTTCATTACACAACCAAATTTAGTATTTGAAGTAGTTTTACCTGTTTGAGTCTGCTTTCCAAAAGTGATCCATGGGATAATACTCTCCATCCATTGTGGCTTCTCTGCTTCCTTCTTCAGCTCAGCTGATCGCATCTCGCTTTCTAGTTGAATTTTGGTTCGCAGCTTCCATATCTCATGTTCAAGTTGCTCGATGTTTAGTTCCTTAGACTCAATCTTCTTCTTCATTTGTAGTTCCATAGACTGGTTCTTCTCCTCAAACCTGGCTCTGTCTTCCTCTCTCTCGTTCTTTAATCCTTCGATCTCCTGCTTTGCCGTCTCCTCTGTCTTCTTCACTGTCTCCATTAATGCGTCAAGACGCAGCTTGGTTGATCTCAGTTTATTCTCGTACTTGACCTCATTCTTCTTGTACATCTCTTCCATGCATTTTCCTTTGCTCCTAATGTCCGCTATCTCCTCTTGTGTCTGCCTTTTTCTTTCTTGGACATCTGTCAACTCATTCTTGAGACTCGCATTCTCGTTGATTAGGCTGTTGTGTCTTGAAGAGACGTCATGAAGTTTGGTTTGTAAGTCATTCTTCTCCTGCTGGATCAATTTCCTTTCTTCTTCGTTTTGATTGATTTTTATGAGACTATCTTCATACTTGAGAATACTTTGTTTGGACATCTCTTCCATATGTCTTGCTTTATTGGCTGTTTCAGTCATCTCTTTTTCAGTTTGTTCTTTCTTTTCGTTGACATCTTTAAGCTCATTCTTTAGACTCGCATTCTCGTTGATTAGGCTGTCGTGTCTTGAAGAGACGTTATCAAGTTTGGTCTGTAAGTCATTCTTCTCCTCATGGATTAACTTAATTTCCTCTTCTCTCTTGCTCAATTCGACTTCACGCAGCTTGGATGTTTTAAGTTCATTCTCATACTTCAGATCACTCGTCTTGTACATCTCTTCCATGCGTTTCGCTGAATTCGTAATGTCAGCCATCGCCACTTCTGTTTGGTCTTCCTTTTCTCGGACACCTTTAAGATCATCTTTTAGACTCGCATTGTCGTTAAGAAGGCTGTCATGACTTGAAGAGATATCGTGTAGTTTGGTTTCTAATTCACTATTTTCTTGCTTGAGTAACTTCATTTCTTCTTCTTTCTTGCTGTTTTCTGCGAGGCCAATTTCATACTTGATTTTGCTCTGTTTGTACTTCTCTTCCAAATGTCTTGCTTTATTGGCTGTTTCGGTAATTTCTCTTTCAGTTTGTTCCTTCTTTTCGTGGACGTCTTTCAGCTCATTCTTGAGACTACCGTTGTCCTTAACAAGCCTGTCTCGAATTGAAGAGACATCGTGAAGTTTGGTCTCTAAGTCATTATTTTCCTGCTGGATCAATTTCCTTTCTTCTTCATATTGTTTGATTTTTATGAGACTATCTTCATACTTGAGAATATTTTGTTTGTACATCTCTTCCATATGTCTTGCTTTATTGGCTGTTTCGGTCATCTCTTTCTCAGTTTGTCCTTTGTTTTCGTTCACATCTTTCAGCTCAATCTTGAGACTACCGTTGTCCTTAACAAGCCTGTCACGAATTGAAGAGACATCGTGAAGTTTGGTCTCTAAGTCATCATACTTCTGTTGAAGTATTTTGTTTTCCTCATCTCTCATTCTAATTTCTTGTTTGGCTTCTTTGACCCTTTTCCTCTCAGTTTCATATTTCTGCTGAAACATTACATTCTTAAACAGGTTTTTTCCTTCATGACCTAGGTTAACGTCACCATCCACCAAGCATCTGTGTAGTATACTCAGCAGTTCAAAACGATCCTGATCTGACAACGATTGGTTATCAGGGTTATATGTACGGACTGCGTAGATGCCGGTGACGCCTTGTTTTTCTAATATATTTCTATACTTCTGAGAGACTTTGCCCGTCCCGTACGCGATTTCTACGGCACAGATTGGCAGATGACCTATACAAAATAGGGAGGTCATTTAAGTTCGTAGGATCAATTGACATGATTAAAGGGTTAGGTGCGTGGGTTGGGATATCAAATTCACGGGGACGGAAATCAGAGCTTAGCTTTCTCATAATATCTTATCATAGGCTTCGGAATATTTTCAGGGTTGGAGGAGGGGGAGCTCAATTTTTCACCAACTATTTATGGGATATTTTTTAATTACCCCTCCCCCCCCCCCCCCCCACCTTACGTTTACGAGTTTTTTGAAAAATGCCGAGATCTCTCTTTTAATCTTTTTTTTTGTTTTTTGTTTTTTATAAAAAAGAAAAAAAAATTTTTTCCTACTCTAGGGTGATTATTATTAAATTTAAAAATTTCGGTATGCTTATAAAGAAGATATTTATCTCATTAAATGATGCGAGCGCGCAGCGCGAGCTGAAAATTTTTTATATATCAACCTGAAAACTGTGCATTTTTAGCGTTTTCTCGCTAAGTTTATAAAGAAGATATTTATCTAATTAAATAATGCAAGCGCGAAGCGCGAGCTGAAAATTTTTGATATATCAACCTGACAACAATGCATTTTTAGCGTTTTTCGCTATCCTTATAAAGAAGACATTTATCTCATTAAACAATGCGAGCGCGAAGCGCGAGCTGAATATTTGTTGATATAGCAACCTGAAAAGTGTGTATTCTAAGCGCTTCTTGTGCTATGGTTATAAAGGAGATATTTATCTCATTAAACAATGCAAGCGCGAAACGTAAGCTGAAAATTTTTAGTATTTCAACCTGAAAACAGTGCATTTTTATCGTTTTCTCGCTAAGTTTACAAAGAAGATATTTATCTAATTAAATAATGCGAGCGCGAAGCACGAGCTGAAAATTTTTAATAAATCAACATGAAAACAAAGCATTTTAAGTGTTTTTTGCTATGTTTACGAAGAAGATATTTATCTCATTAAATAATGCGAGCGCGAAGCGCGAGCTGCAAATTTTTGATATATCAACCTAAAAACAATGCATTTTTAGCGTTTTTTCGCTATCCTTATAAAGAAGATATTTATCTCATTAAATAATGCGAGCGCGAAACGCAAGCTAAAAAAAATTAATATATCACTCTGAAAAGAGTGCATTTTTAGCGTTTTCTCGCTAAGTTTACAAAGAAGATATATATGTAATTAAATAATGCGAGCGCGAAGCGCGAGCTGAAAATTTTTAATAAATCAACATGAAAACAAAGCATTTTAAGTGTTTTTTGCTATGTTTACGAAGAAGATATCTATCTCATTAAATAATGCGAGCGCGAAGCGCGAGCTGCAAATTTTGGATATATCAGCCTAAAAACAATGCATTTTTAGCGTTTTTTCGCTATCCTTATAAAGAAGATGTTTATCTCATTAAATAATGCGAGCGCGAAACGCAAGCTAAAAACTTTTAATACATCAACCTGAAAACAGTGCATTTTTAGCGTTTTCTCGCCAAGTTTACAAAGAAGATATTTATTTAATTAAATAATGCGAGCGCGAAGCGCGAGCTGAAAATTTTTAATAAATCAACATGAAAACAAAGCATTTCAAGTGTTTTTTGCTATTTTTACGAAGAGATATTTATCTCATTAAATAATGCGAGCGCGAAGCGCGAGCTGCAAATTTTTTATATATCAACCTGAAAACAATGCATTTTTAGCGTTTTTCGCTATCCTTATAAAGAAGACATTTATCTCATTAAACAATGCGAGCGCGAAGCGCGAGCTGAATATTTGTTGATATAGCAACCTGAAAAGTAGGCATTCTAATAGCTTCTTGTGCTAAGTTTACAAAGAAGATATTTATCTAATTAAATAATGCGAGCACGAAGCGCGAGCTGAATTTTTTATTTTTTTTTCTTTTTTTTTTTTTGTTGATATTTCAGCCTGAAAACAATGCATTTTTAGCGTTTTTTCGCTATCCTTATAAAAAAAAGATATTTATCTCATTAAATAATGCAAGCGCGAAACACAAGCTGAAAATTTGTTTAATATATCAACCTGAAAACCTTCATTTTTATCGTTTTCTCGCTAAGTTTACAAAGAAGATAATTATCTAATTAAATAATGCGAGCGCGAAGCGCGAGCTAAACATTTTTAATATATAAACCTTAAACACGTGTGCAATTTAAGCGTTTTTCGCTATGCTTATAAAGAAGATATTTATCTCATTAAACAATGCGAGCGCGAAGCGCGAGCTGAAAACTTTTGATATATCAACCTGAAAAGTGTGCATTTTAAGCGTTTTCCGCTATGCTTACAAAGAAGATATCTATCTCATTAGACAATGCGAGCGCGAAGCGCGAGCTGAAATTTTTTTATATATCAACCTGAAAAGTGTGCATTTTAAGCGTTTTTCGCTATGCTTTTAAAGAAGATATTTATCTCATTAAACAATGCGAGCGCGAAGCGCGAGCTGAAAGTTGTTGATATATCAACCTGAAAAGTAGGCATTCTAAGCGCTTTTTGTTAAAAATAACTGAAAGAAATCCGAGTTTAAAAACAATAATCATAAAAGAGAACTGACACATGAGCGTTTTAAAACAAATTGGGAGCAGAGAGGGGGCTAATTGTTTGAGCCCCAACCAATGAATTAGGGACCCATTGTCATTACAAAAAAAAAAGGTTTAAACAGAAAGACATGCACTCCGATCCGGCGAGCGAGCTTAATGGCTGAGGTCCAATCTAGATAGCAGTTCATTTGCTCCTTTGTATATAAAAAAAAAATAATAATCTAAAAAAAAAAGGATATGCGAGCGCGCAACGCGAGCTAAAAATTGTGTCAATAGAAAGATTGGTGAGGAGCCCAATGATATTCTCAGTAAGATTATGGGAGGGGCTTAATGATGTCTGAGTCCCCTTCATAAATAAAAACAAAACAATAATGATATAAATCTTGGGGTTCATTATTATCTGAGTCAAATAAGATTTTATTATAAGGGCGATCGCCGATATCTGTACGGCATCAAAAATATTGGGGGGCCCCCAATATTTTTTTTTGGGCCCCCCCCCCCCCGTTCCGAAGCCCATGTTTTTGATCATTTTGAAGGATTTTACAGATGTGTTGCATTAGGCCCTATATTTCTTGATATTGCATTAAATGAAATAAAATTTTACAAATACAAAGTTTTATCAATTCAATCCGATGGCTGATAGTAATATGTTTCCATTCAATTTTTTTCTTTTGATAAATATGTATACACGTATATGTTGAAAAATAAGCTGTATAGTGCATTCCAAATAAAATCAAACCCAACTTTGAGAGCCTCGGAAAATAATTGTATTACTTAAGTGACAATAATTTTGATATCATATGAAAGCGTAACTCATATTCTATCCAGTGAGTTCTAAAGAAAAATTGGTAAAAAAAAAAAAATCCAAGTTTTATCAGAAGCAATCCTTTCTGATCATTCACTCTTTGTGAGAGGTCAACCTTTCTAAGTCCATTCATAAGCATGATAAGGGACAATTAATTCATTGGACTATTGAAATGTAAGTGCTGCTTCTCCTCATACTTGGAACAATTTTGACGCTTGTTTTTTAAGGTTCAAGTGCTCAGCCATCCATCACAACACGGGTATAAGTTTGGTATCGTTGAATAGAAAATGAGGTCTTCTTTATTATGAAATAAATATCAAGTTTGCATATGCTATACAATTTTAATATGAGGCTCTCAAAGTTGGGTTTACTTTCTTTCTGGGACGCTATGTATAACATTGAAATATATCAGAAAACTTTTTAATAGTCATATGACGACGAAACAAAAGTCATTATATCGAAACAAATTTTGAATATAATGAACTTATGAGAATTGATTTCATCAGTTATTATGGGTTAAATTATAATTAACATATTTTTGTGCGTGAAATTTGTCTGAGTACTCTTCTGCGTTTGCGTAAAATCAAATGAAAAAAAAAAAATCACCTGTAATCTTCTTCACTTGTTGGATCCGTCTGGAGCAATATTTTTCCTCGTGTAACCTATACAGTCATTGGGGAAAACAGATGCCAATTCAAATTAACACGAAGACACAAAATAATCAAACGACGACGATAAAATCTCAATTAAAAGAAATTTTAAAAGGATTTTAAACAAAATATAATGACTGTGTCTCTTTCTTTCTCTCGCGCTCTCTCTCTATCTACCTAGCCCCCCCCCCACCCCCTCTCTCTCTCTCTCTCTCTCTCTCTCTCTCTTTCTCTCTCTTTCTCTCTATCTGAAATGTTCATTCTCGAAATCATCAATGATCATATGATGATTTTGTTAAAGACGATTACCATCTTTCAAGTTATCAACGTGCGAAATGAAACATGTACACATAATTTATAATGATCTTATTATTCGACTAATAATGAGGAAGCCATAATGACAATACATCAATAAAGACAATCTTATTTCAGTTAGATTGGTTGGTGGGGGTGCCCTTGTTTGATATACCCTAGATGTTGTCTCCCTCTCAATTATTTATGTTCTTTCTCTATTGGTTTTCTTTTCATTGTTCCCCTTTCATTCTTGTTTCCCGCTAATACTATTTTGACTCAGAATCCGACCCATCATTATGTTCATGCGTAGTGACTTTTATTAAGAAACAGTTTTTAGATAAATTAAGTAATACAAATTCAATATTTGATCTAATGAAAAGGAAGTTTATTCGATATTATCATGATTATGAAGATGAAAGATGCATGTATTATTTTTGGTTTACAAAAAAAAATTCGCTCTATGGTGATATCATGGAGATACTTATCTCCATGGTGATATCTCACTTCGCGGAGACGTCTCTGAGACTCGAACTTTTAAACACGTCTCCGATAATTATTTTTTGTTTGTTTTTTCGTTGCGGAAACGTATCCGGAAGAAGAAAAAAATCAAAGATTCAAGCATATTCCATTTTCCCACAACTCATGAAGCGTCGTGGAGTCTCAAGAGCCGCCCCAGAGACGTCTCTGCGACTGAAGCAAAACCGTCTTAAATCCGTCTTAAACCCTTCCGAAACGATTCTCAAATCAGTCTCTTAGTAATAATATTGAGATACAACCAGTTTCTTCATTCCTTGTTTGTTTAGAGTAGTTATTTTGCAATTATCTTTTCATGTATTATATTGTAGGCCTATATGTATAATTTATTTGTACCAATAAATAACATATAGCATATAAACACAACACAAAAAGAAAGTTTCCCCTATTTCAGATATCAATAATTTTTGAACCAGGAGGAATTTAAAAAATCTCATTATATGTCCATGTAGGGAATTTAATTAACTACAATTGGAACAAATTTTAGGAAAAATCATCAAATCATGCTTCAGTAAGCAATGGTTGAATGCAAAAATGTCATTTTTTGAAGTTCGCAAGCCTAAAATTGCAACTTTGATTCAATGAAAACGGACCCATTTTCAGATTTTAAACATTTTACACGTCAGAATGTATGCAAAACGTGCTTCCCAATATACGGGGAAAAAATTTGCGTCGAATTTTACGGTTGAGTAAGCATGCAGTAAAAATTGCCCAAACTGCGATTTTTACTTCTTTGCCATGGTATAATCGATCAAATATGATGGAATTCCTGTTGTGGAAGTGTATGCAGCCAATATCCATTCATTCACGGTTGAATGAACCCATCAAACAACCAAAAAATAGGTCATTTTAGAATTACGAAAAGGCATTGCAGTAATTTTATGCACTAGAAAGCATCTCAATAACGTTTTTTGGGTTGTATTTATATTCTTTGGGCACGTGTCAATGATCCTATGGCATTTATATATAAATTCATGCTTCAGTGAGCACGTGAGACTGGAAAAGCCCTTTTCTCACGTACGGACTAAAATTCAAATTCTTACTTTTATTGAATATAACAATTCTTTTCGGGGAGTACCTTTGATTTAATTTTCATAAAAATCCCGATGTTTCACGCCTCAGTGTACACAAGATACAAGAAAATCATGAAAATGAGAAGAAAGTTTGGGGCTTCGTCATGGTTCAGTGACTTTTCGAATACGTAATTTGAATAAAGATCATGTTAGTTAGAGACCAGTTGAAGCTTTGTGCAAAGTTTCAAAAAAATAATTCACAGTCAAATGGACAAAAACTGACAATTTAAATACACCTCTGTACATAAAGTCAATGGAGGAGGAAATCAATACCTGACAAATGTGAAATTCGGCCTATTTCATTGATGTTTATTGTTAATTGTACTGTGAGTTATGTCACGAAACGTGGCACACAGCTTCAACTGATCTCTAGCTAACATGATCTTGATTGTATTGTATTGTATTTATTTATTCACGGTAAAAACTCACAATCAGCCAAACAGACTGCTTTTCAGCGAGTCCGTGCTGGTACAAATATACCGGTGTAAAATAAACAATATTACAGAAAATTAACATACTTAAGTTAACATTCAACTAAACTACATACAAATTAAAATTAAACACAAGAAAAACATACATATATACAGAAAACGATTTTAAAAAAAAAATTACTATTACAGAGAGAGAAAAAAAAAGTAACATCATGAGGCCAAAAAATAGTTTATTGGAAGAATCTAGATTTCCCCCCCCCCCCCCCTTCCCACGGAACGCGCGCATTAAAAATCAATACAGTTCACTGACTTTGAAAATAATGTAAACTTATCTATTGCACGAATTTGACAGGGGTAGAGAGTTGAAAAGTTTTATGTTGATAAAGACTACCTCTCTTAAGTAGTTAGTTTTGGTTTATCAAGGGAAATTATAGATTCGAGGTTACGAAGATTGTGTTTATATTCTTTTACGTTAATTTTAGAGCACAATGACATTGGTAGAATCTTATGTAATAGTTTGAATAAAACAATGCTGCTTGCTTATTCCAGCGTGATTCTAGTCATATATTGGGTTTGTGCTATATCTTGAATCAACTTTCAATGTAATGCGGAGAGCTCGGTTCTGGAGAATACTTAACTGTTTAACTAAGATTTTACCTGCATTGAACCAAATAATCGAACAATAATCAAAATGGGGTTGAAAAAGAGCTTTATAAAGCATGATGGTGGTACTTTGTGAAATGTAAGGTCTAAGTCGTTTAAGGCAATATTATATAATATAGTGCATGCTCTACCATGCACATACTAGATTATGTACACGGACAAATACTAAATTATCCCGAGGGCACATTTATTTACCGAGGCCGTAGGCCGAGTTGAAACAGATGTGCACGAGGGATAATTTAGTATTTGGAGTTCACATAGTTAGTAATGTTGCATTAATAGAGCATGCACTATTTATTATAGTAAATAGACCCCTAGATATTTTACCTTGCCTAATCTGGTTTATCTTTGCCAATGTTTGCCAAACTTTTGGTGCTAATTAATCTATTGTGACGTATATTGTTGCTGTCGCGTATCTATTGTTGTGCGCACCATTTTACTGTTATTACGCGCTAGCGCAACAAAGCAATCGATTCGCCATTCATTTTAACACAGGATAAAACCGTTCAATATAACAAAAAAACCGTTCAATATAAAAAAACCGTTCAATATAACAAAAACGTGAATGACACGTGACATCATTTCAACACAATCACAACTCGTAAAATACTACCACTATTTACTATAAGCTTTTAGTTGCTTTTGATTTCACAAAATTTACATGAGCATTCCAACTAAGTGATGGGGTTAGAATCACTCCTAAATATTTACATTCAGTTACTCGATTGATTTGTTCTCCATTAATGCAGATTTGTGCATTTGCAATAGGGCAATTAATTTACGTTTAGATCCAAAAAGAATAAATTCGCATTTTTTGGGATTCAATAATAATTCATTACAATTCAACCATTGAGAAACCATCGCAAAATCTTCGTTGAGATGTGAACACAAATCATCAGGATTATCTGAAGTATAGTATATACAAGTATCATCAGCATACAAAGAAACTGTGCTATATTTTAAGGCATTTGAAATATCATTTATGTACAGAATAAAAAGTAACGGGCCCAAAATACTACCTTGTGGGACCCCATAAGAAATTGTATTAAGATTAGATATATTGTTATCAATGACAGTTACTTGCTTTCTAAAAGTTAAATAATTTCTAAACCAACATAAGCTTGACTCATCAAAACCAAGATTATCGAGTTTTTTTCAAAAGAATATCGTGAGAAACCATATCAAATGCCTTCTTTAAATCTAGTGTCACAAGTCCAACAACTGACCCGTGGTTTAAATTTTTACAAATATTTTCTGTGATTGTAAAAAGGGCTGTGTTGGTAGAATAACCTGGACGAAAACCAAATTGATTATCTGATAATATATGGTTATGAGTAATATAATTATATACTTGTTTGAATACAATTTTTTCCAACACTTTTGATAAAACAGGCAGTACAGAAATAGGTCTGTAATTTGTGGGATCTTTTAAACTCCCACTTTTATGTAAAGGTGTGATCTTTGCACTTTCCAGTCCGAGGGAACTTTGCTTTGAGTAAGTGAAAGATTCATTAAGAATGATAAAGGTCGGATGATGTTCGAAGCTGAATCTTTTAAAATGCTTGTAGGTATACCATCTAGACCAGAGGACTTTTTGGAGTGAATTTCCTGAAAACATTTTATCACATCATTATGACTAACTTGATTAAATGAGAATACAGACGAGTACTTAGTTGTTAATGTCAAACAGTCATTATTTGAAAACTGAGCGTCTTTTTTTTAGATTTTTAATTACATCAACGAAATATTCATTCATTAAATTAGCTATATTTTTGGAACCCGATACCTCTCCACTGTTTGCTTCAAGCGATTTTAATGGAATACGCCTATTTCTTTTATTTGGCAGGAGTTTGCCAAGGAGTTTCCAAATCGCAGCGCTATTTCCCTTGTTCTCAGCAATGCTTTGAGTTACGTATTCTATTTTAGCTCTACGTCGCATTGCAGTCACCCGGTTACGTAATCGTCTGTATTCACACCAATCGGCTGGGTTATCAGATAACCAAGCCTTTTCTTTACAATCATCACGTACTTTCATAAGCTTAAGAAGGTCTTTGTTAATCCAAGGAACACTTTTTTTTACGAATGCGTTTACGTTTTACAGGCGCATATCTATTAAGAACATTGTTGTAAAGAGATATAAAATTGCTATATGCTATAGTCGACATCATTTTTGTATAAGTACATCAGACCAATCAGAATTGCGTAATTCATTACAGAAAGAGTTCAAGTTCATGTTTTTTAGATCACGATATGTAATATATTTATGTCTGGTTGGAGGCATTTTAGTTCTCCCAACATTGGCTACAATCATGTAATGATCACTTACAGATAATGGTACAACATCACAGTATTGGACTCTATTTTCATTAGAAGAAAATAATAAATCGATAGTAGAAGAAGATGTAGCAGTTACCCTTGTAGGTTTCGGAACGAATTGTTTCATATTGTAGTCATTGGCAATAGATAAAGACGTTTTAGTTTGACAATTATAATTCTTTTTTGAGACGTCACAATTTAAATCACCGAGTATAATAAAATCGAAACACTGGCTATCTAGATATCTCATATATGATTCAAAATTATCTAAAACATCATTTTATGAATCTGGCGGCCTGTACCATGTTACAAGATAAAACGGCTTTTGCTTTTCCAGAACAATCTTTATACATATTAATTCTAGTTTATTTACAAGTTGCTTTTGAATTTCATATGATATATTTTCTCTTATATACATGGCAACGCCACCACCGTGTCTATTTCTTTCAAGCCGTATGCAATCATAATTCGAAATGAGTAACTCGGCATCTAAAATATTGTCATCCAATCTTGTTTCATTTAGAGTTAAAATATCAATGTTACTTTGCACCAAAATATTATCAATTTCCTCGACATTCCTTAGTAAGGTACATATATTTAAGTGTCCAATTTTCAGTCCTTTAAAACTTTTTAGAGTTTCGTATGCATGTGAGACTGAATTATAATGTGTTTTCTCATTCAGTGTTTTTTTAAGTTCGGTTGATGTTTCAAAAACATGAAAAGGCAATTCTTTATATAAACAGACGCTGCAAATCCAATCAGCATTAGAATGAAAAAAGTCAGTACTAAGATCCGAGCAGCCGAGATGTATCCATCTACTGCAATATATACACATAACGGCATTGTGATTGTTTGATACAGGTTTTGAACATTTTATACAAGGATATATTTTGCCCATGTAATATTAGTAACAGAGTTAAGTGGGCATATTCTATATATCAATTACGAGTCAAGATCTTCAAGGTCCTTTTCGCATCCAACGCGAACTTTCCTGTTGTTCTTCGTGAGGGCAGTTATTTTGCCGTCTGATGTCCATGTTTTACTTACATTGGGATGTTTTCTTGCCTTGAACAGGAGATACGAGCGGTGAGCTGTAAGGTCTTCGTGGATGTAGATATGTGATCCTCTAAGCTTTGTTCGCGCACAGTACACTGCATCTCTAACGTTATATCGACAAAACTTGGCGATGATCTTATGTGAACTCACATTGGAACTGGGGTCGTCTGCTTCCGGAGTAGTGTCCTCACTCACATCTTTCCTAGTAGGCATACGGTGCGTACGGTCGATGTCCGTTGGTGAAATGGTTATCCCTAACTTTTCTTGAGCAAGGTTTATGACCGCTTGATCAGTTTCGCCGGCCTTCAACTTTACACCATGGATCCGGAGACAGCTTCTCCTACTGTGCTGTTCCTGCTCTTCAATTGAAGATTCGATGTTGTTGAGGTTTTGCTTGATTTTTTTTTTCAGATTTCCATCCATTTCCTTGATAGTACGGGTTTTCTTTTGGAGCTCCAATTGAAAGGCGTCATGTAATTCATTCGCCATTTTGTCGTAAACAGCCGAATAGACAGCATCAACAATGACCTTAACTACTTTTGGAGACCGCAATGCACGGATTATCTCTTTGCTGATGAGGTCCTTTATGTCGGCGCCTGAAATTGACTGTTCCCCCTTCGGATTTGTCACGGTAGACTGAGCACCACTCTCTCTGGACTCCTTATCAGGGGTTTTCTCCGGGGAGCTTTTGGGTACTTCAAGTCCAAGAGCCTCGATGACTTTTTTCCCTCCTCGCTTCTGCTTTGGCGTTTAACTTTTTTTCTTCTTCTTGTGATCAGACATGATTCATAAATTCCTCAAATGAAGTCAGAAGAACGATAACTGTTCACTTTAAGAGTATGCGTAGAGACAGCCCTTACAAAAATGTCCTGTGGTATTCCTATGGTATTTCTGAATGTCCTGTGGTATTCATATGGTATATCTGAATGTCCTGTGGTATTGCCTGTTGGTAATTCCTTAAAAGGTATGTCTATGGTACAATAAATACCATAGAGTACAATAAGGGAAATACCACACAGGAAAAGGGTACCATAAGAATACCATACAGCAGTGCTGTGGTATTTGGCACAAATACCATATGTATGGTATTGCTGTATGGTTTTTGGCACAAATACCATATGTATGGTATTTCTGTATGGGTTTTTTGGCACAAATACCATATGAATGGTATTTCTGTATGTTTTTTTTGGCACAAATACCATATGTATGGTATTGCTGTATGGTTTTTTGGCACAAATACCATATGTATGGTATTTCTGTATGGTTTTCTGGCACAAATACCATATGTATCGTATTGTCTGTATTATTTTTTGCAAAAATACCATATGTATGGTATTTCTGTATGGTTTTTTGGCACAAGTACCATAAGTATGTATTGCTGTATGGTTTTTGTGCACAAATACCATTGAATGTTTCTTGCACAAATACCTTGTATGTTTCTTGGCACAAATACCATATGTAGGGTATTGCTGTATGATTTTGCTGCACAAATACCATATGTATGGTATTTCGTATGTTCTTGCACATACAATATGTATGGTTTGCTGTATTTTTTTTTCAATCCATATGTATGGTATTTCTGTATGGTTTTTTTTTGGCACAATACCATATGTTATGGTTATTCGCTGTATGGTTTTGCACATACCAATTGTATGGTATTTCTGTATGGTTTTTTGCACAAATACCATATGTATGGTATTTCTGTATGGTTTTTTGGCAACAATACCATATGTCATGGTATTGCTGTATGGTTTTTTGGCACAAATACCATATGTATGGTATTTCTGTATGGTTTTCTTGGCACAAATACCATATGTAACGTATTGCTGTATTTATTTTTTGGCAAAAATACCATATGTATGGTATTTCTGTATGGTTTTTTGGCACAAATACATATTATGGTATGTGGCTGTATGGTTTCTTGGCACAAATACCATATGTATGGTTCTTGGCCATTATCCATATGTATGCTATTGCTGTATGGTTTCTGGCACAATTACCAATGTGTATGTTGTATTTTTCTGTATGGTTTTTTGGCACAAATACCATATGTATGGTATTGCTGTAGTTTTTTTTGGCACAAATACCATATTATGGTATTTCTGTATGTTTTTTTGGCACAAACCATATGTATGGTATTAGCTGTATGGTTTTTGGCACAAATACCATATGATGGTTTCTTGGCACAAATACCATATGTATGGTTTCTTGCACAAATACCATATGTAATGGTTATGCTGTCATGATTCTGGCACATATATCCGATATGATTAATTTCATGTATGTGTTTCTGTTTGGCCACAAAAATACCATATTGTATGGTATTTCTGTATTGTTTTTGCACAAGTTAACATATGTATGGTATTTGCTGTATGGTTTTGGAACAAATCCATGGCATATGTATGGTTCTTGCTACAAATAACCATATGTATGTTCTTCTTGGCACAAATCCATATTATTTAGGTTTCTTGGCACAAATACCGTATGTATGGTATTGGTGTATGGTTTTTGGCACAAATACCAATATGTATTTGTATGCTTTTATGTTTTTTGGCACAAATACCATATGTATAGGTATATCTTATGATTTTTTGGCCAAAATTTACCATATGTATGTATGCCTTGTATGGTTTTTGGCACATAATACGATATTGTATATGGTATTGCTGTATTGTTTTTTTTTTGCACAAATACCGTATGTATGGTATTCTGTATGGCTTTCGACACTAATACCAATATGTATGTATTGCTGTATGGTTTTTGGCACAAATACCATATGTATGGTATTGCTGTATGGTTTTTTGGCACAGATACCATATGTATGGTATTGCTGTATGTTTTTTGGCACAGATACACAATGTTATGGTATTGCTGAATGGTTTTTGGCACAAATACCATATGTATGTATTGCTGTATTTTTTTTTTTTACACATATATCATATGTATGGTAATTGCTAATATGTTGTTTTTTGGCACAAATACCACATGTATGGCACAAATACCACATGTATTTGAGCCTCTTTACAATCGCCCGTGTTACAATTTATTGTCTGGTCTCCCCTACCATCAGGCTGCGATTTCATGTGATTGACTGTCAGGGGTGGGGGAGAACGAGACCCGGAATGGAATTATTATTAGACTCGAACGGAATAGGCTTCCCTAAATATTTGTATACCAAATTCGAAATAGAATGATTATTTCACATAATTTATTATGCAGAAATAAATGAGCAATTTTAAGAATATAGGTTGGAACAAATAAAACATATTCCACAAAAATACGAAAACCTAAAAGACATACTAGTTAATCGTTAAATCATTGTATTGTTATTGCTTGTGAGCCCGAGAGCGCGAGTAAAAATTTGGCTCTATAATAACATTAATCTTGTATTCACTAGCTGATAATCACTACTTTAAGAAAATACAATTACCGAAGAGCGAGTGAAAATCTCATAAATCAACGTTTTACATAATATATATATATATATATGTTTGTAATCCCTTTCTGAATATGGTCACTTTTTATAACGATACTGACCTGAAAAAAAAGAATTTAAAGAAATTAAAAGTTTATTTCCATCACATTTGGAGCAAGTGGGCAAATACAAAATTTATCCAAATTATTTAGAAAATAAAAACAAAATGTAAAGTTTGAAAATCAAGGGAACAGTCCCCCTGATTGACGCAAAATTTGGAGAGGAATTTTATATACACTAGATCGGAATAAATAAAGCACCCCAAAGAGACATAGTAATATAGGCTAATATCCAAAATTCACAATAGAATGACCTACCTCACACATTATGCCAAAGTTACAAATAAAGCTCGTGTAACAAATAAAAGAATAAATGAATATAGGGACCTGAAGAAAGATTATTAGTTTAATTATTGTCTGGTGTTTTGTTTGCAAGCGAAGCGCGAGCCGAAAATTTTTGCTTTTATTGACCTGAACTTGTTCATTTTACGCACACGTGCCTCTTCGTCTATTATAATTTGTACATATTTTTTCTTAAGCTTTAAAAATCGAGGTGGACGATCCCCCAGAAAACAAAAATCGATGGGGGGGGGGGGGGACTCGATCGTCCCCCCCCTCCACCCGGACGCCGCTCAATACCTACCTTGTTGTAGTATTGTCACAGCATTTTTTTTTCTAAGGGACAGTTTTTACAGGAATTGACTAAGTGGTGTTTGACCAGTCGACTTGATTAGACGAAATGGGAATTAATAGACCAAATGGTAATTTGACGAACTGATTGAAGCACTCCCAGGGTGAAC
>CALNVZ010000218.1:2059151-2071958 GCA_940671915.1 Paracentrotus lividus | reverse complement strand
ATATATATAGTAAATAGTGGTAGAAAAATACGCGTCGTCATTGGATAGATCAGTACCACGTGACCTACCTTCAAAAAGTTATATTGTACAGATGTACAATATAACTTTCGGTTTTTGTAGGGTAAAGCCCGTGTTAAGTGAATGGGGAGAGTATCCATTGTATCGATTGCCTTGTTGCGCGAGCGCGTAATAACAGTAAAATGTTGCGCACAACAGCTTATAACAATGGATAGTTTTTTTTTCACGCGGAGCAACAAAATACGTCACAATAGCTAAATCTGCACCAACAATTTGGCAAAGATAAAACCAGATGAGGCAAGGTCTAAGATCTAGGGGTCTATTCACTATAATGAATAGTGAACGCTCCATCTTGCAACATTACTGGACTATATGAACTCCAAATACTAAATTATCCCTCGTGCAGATCTATTTCACCTCGGCCTGCGGCCTCGGAGAAACAAATCTGCACTCGGGATAATTTAGTATTTGTCGTACACACAAAAAATAAGAACTAGTTTCCATGAGTAAAACCCGTTTGCTACTCTTGGAGGCGAGTGCTTTTATTCGTATATCACGTATTTTTACTTCAGAATCTGTGTTTCTGTTAAAAGTACACACCTGCTCTTCCAGAACATGTAAAGTTACTAAGGGATACTCAAGAAAAAAAAAATATTGAGTATATATACTCAATAATTTTTTTTTTTCTTGAGTATCCCGTAGTAACTTTACATGTTCAATTACGTAAAACAATTGTGCAAGTGAGTTTCTCTTCGACTTGGTACGGCTTGGTGGATGATCGGGTGAAAATACTAACAATCGAGTAAAGTTAGAATTGCTGAGAAATTCTATATAGCCTGTAATTCACTAGATGAGTAAACTACGACACGTCTTCGTACGTCTCAAATCTCGTGAAAGTCTTTGCGAGTAATTTTACTGGCTAGGCTATGCGTAACTATACACAGCCCCGTCGCCGAAGGGTCGCGACGGGGGCTGGTCGGTTTAGGCTATGCGATACTTTTACATGTTGCACCCGTTACCGGTTACGCCTACTCGGATCACGAGTATCACACTACACACGAGGTATGTTAATGCTCTACGCGTACGTACACGTACGTATAGCTTACACTCTGTGAGCGGAACGAGATCAAGAGCGGAGAGCCTATATACATGCTCGTCTTTGGGTGAGTCCTAATCCTTTTTGTTTGTTTGTTTGCCTGTTTTCATAATGATATTTGGAATGTTCCGATGATATACTGTACATCGTCTGATAACACTAACAGCTAGATTACCATGCATGGATTTCCCATTACTTTGTCAGTCATGCACACAGTTTGAGTACTTTGATACATTGATGTGTAATGCAATGTATTGGTTTGTGTGAATTGATGCACTGAAGTGAGTAATGCAGTGTATTGGTTTGATCTGATGCACTGATGTGTATATCATCGGAACATTCCAAATATCAATATAAAAACAGGCAAACAAACAAACAAAAAGAAATAGGACTCACCTAGTGAGTAACGCTTTACATACTCGGAGAGTCAGTAAGTAAAGGTTGCACAAACTCATCACAAGCAAGTTGATGAGTTTGTGTAACCTTTACTTACTGACTCTCTGAGTATGTAAAGCGTTACTCACTAGATTAGTTTGTGCAATGTACTAAAAACAATTAGTTATGTTACTCAATAAAATGAGTTAATTAAATAAACTCATTTTGGTGTGTCACTATATTGTCAAATTAAAAATACTCGATTAGGTGCGTTTTCAAAGTAGCTGTATTGAGTGAAAGCACTCATGGATGTGTGTCACTATATTGTCAAAAATACTTGGATATTTGAGTGTGATCACTCATATATGCAAGTTCTCATTTTTTGTGTGTACCTATAATCCAGTATATTGCGCGATAGATTGTACACTATTTATATAATATATATATATATATATATATCAACCTGAAAACAATGCGTTTTGAGCGTATTTTCGCGACGTTTACAAAAAAGATATTTATCTCATTAAACAATGCGAGCGCGAAGCGCGAGCTCAAATTTTTGGTTATAGCACCCTGAAAAGAATGCATTTTAAGCGCTTTTTTCGCTATGATTACGTAAAAGATATTTATCTCCTTAAACAATGCGAGCACGAAGCGCGAGCTCAAAATTTGTGATATATCAACCCGAAAAGTGTGCATTTTAAGCGGTATTTTTTTCGCTATGCTTATAAAGAAGATTTTTATCTCATTAAACAATGCGAGCGCGAAGCGCGAGCTGAAAATTTTCGATATATCACCCTGAAAACAATGCGTTTTGAGCGTATTTTCGCAATGTTTACAAAACAGATATTTATCTCATTAAACAAGGCGAGCGCGAAGCGCGAGCTCAAAATTTTTTATATAGCATCCTGAAAAAAGTGAATTTTAAGCGCCTTTTGTGCTATGGTTAAAAAGAAGATATTTATCTCCTTAAACAATGCGAGCGCGAAGCGCAAGCTCAAAATTTTTTATATAGCACCCTGAAAAAGTGAATTTTAAGCGCCTTTTGTGCTATGGTTAAAACGAAGATATCTCCTTAAACAATGCGAGCGCGAAGCGCGAGCTGAAAATTTGTGATATATCAACCCGAAAAGTGTGCATTTTAAGCGGTCTTTTTTTCGCTATGCTTATAAAGAAGATATTTATCTCATTAAACAATGCGAGCGCGAAGCGCGAGCTGAAAATTTTTGATATACCAACCTGAAAAGTGTGCATTCTAAGCGCTTTTTGTTAAAAGTAACTTCCAAGTTAAAATTTGTAAAAGGAGAACTGATACATAAGCGTTTCAGAAACAAATTGGGAGCAGAGAGGGGGCTCAATGATATCGACCCACCCAAAACCACTCGGGGAAAGAAGGGGGCTAATTTTTGAGCCCCAACCAATATATTAGGGACCCCTTGTCATTACGATTATGGGGGGGGGGAAGGTTAAACAGAAAGACTTGCGATCCGATCCGGCGAGCGAGAAGCATGAGCTAAAAAGTTTGACAAGAGAAGTTTGAAATAATTATGAGCATTTCAAAACAAATTATGAGCAGAAGGGGGACTCGAACATATTAAAGCCCCTCTCAAACACCGGGGGCGGGGGCTCAATGGCTGAGCTCTAACCTAGATCGTAGTTCCTGTGTCCCTAAAAAAAAAAAAAAAAAAAAAACTATGATGTGCGAGCGCATAGCGCGAGCTCAAAATTTTGTCAATAGAGACCTGATATATAAACTTTTCATTTAAAGAATTCGGTGCGGAGCCCAATGATATCCTTTGTAAGATTATGGGAGGAGCTTAATGATGTCTGAGTCCTCTCCACAAAAAACAAAAAACAAAACAAAGCAATAATGATACAAATCTTGGGGTTATATCAGAAGGGCGATCGCCGACATCTGTACCTCATCAAAAATATTGGGGGGGCTCAACGATATCTGAGCCCCACCCCCCAATTTTTTTTTTTTTGGGGGGGGGGGCTGCGCCCCCAAGCCCCCCCCCCCCGGTTCCGAAGCCCATGCATTCAAAATCAAATTCATATTTCACATTCGTTTTATCACATTTAGAGTTTACTTTAGTTTACTGAATCAACGTGACCATCATTCTGCATATTATGTAAACAAAGTATTGTGAATTATACTTATGCTAGACCCAATACTACACATTCAACCTTTGTCCACAGACGTGATAAAGCTTTATCATCAGAATCTGTATGAAATTTTATAACACATGAAGAAGAATAAGCAGAACTCGACAATAGCGTGCTTTATGACATAATACAGGGTGTATCAATAAAAACGGGACAGTTTTGAAAAGTCTGTCAAAATTTCGTTTCAAATTATGATATCTATATTTTTGTGTTAATATATGCTCTGAAGTCTTATCTTTCAAATGCCATTTAAAATAATAAGTTTCGTTCATGCTTGAGTGCACACAGAACATTTTTGTCGGGGGCTCAAATAAAGGCTTGCGCACAAAATGGAAGAAAGTGAGAAAATACGATCATCAGACTTTTTGCTAATCAGCACACTTACTCTTAACCCTTTCATTATCTTTGCCATTATTTTCGAATTATGCTATCAAAGTTCATTTACAAAGCTATTTATTTAATTGAATTGAATTGTTTTTGTTTTGTTTTGTTTTTTTTTTTTTTCACCATTGTGCTATCTTTTGGCATTGAATTTCCTTCAACCCCCCCCCCCCCCAAAAAAAAAAAAAAAAAAAAAATGTTGTGAACCCAAGAAAGGGAATTGGTTGGTTAGTGATTATTTGATTGAATGATTGCTTTTGTTGTTCGCTTGTTTGATTGAATGTTTGATTGATGGATTGATTTATTAATTGATCGATTGATTGAATGAAGGATTGATAGATTGACCATCTTGATGATTGATATTTTGATTAATTCATTGTTTCTTTAAATGATTGATCGATTGATCGATTACTTTTGATTATTGTTCAAATGATTGATTAAATCGTTGGAAGAATCATAGGAAATCGACTCAAAAGACTAACATAATCATTGATCAGTGAAAGGTAACAATAAATCTGAATGGAGTACCTGATTCAGAACAACTTGAATGATTCAGAATTAATAATACCCTTTGAATTTCACTAAAGTTTCCTTTTTCCCTTTTTTTTTAAATATTTTTTTTAAACCTCCGACAAAAAAATTCCGTGTTCGCTCAAGCATGTACGAAACAAATAAACAAAGAAATCAATCAATTTATTAAACAATCAATTAAACAACCAACTAAATCCCCTTCTTATGGGCTGACAAAAAATAAGTTTAAAGGAATATTTATTGTAAAAACATAACATATTAAAATAAAACAAAAACAAACAACTAAAGTAAATAAATAGCTTTGTAAATGAATTTCAAAAAATAATTAGAACAAAAAATGGAAAAGATAAAGAAAGAAATTAGAGGAAGACTGCTGATTATAAAGAAGTCTGATGATCGTATTTCTCAATTTTCCATTTTGTGCGCAAGCCATTTTTGAGCCCCCGACGAAAATGTTCTGTGGGTGCTCAAGCATGAACGAAACTTATTTTTTAAATTGCAATCGAAAGATAAGACTTCAGAGCATCTATTAACATAAAAATATAGGCATCATAATTTCAAACACAATTTTGACAGACTTTTCAAAACTGTCCCGTTTTTATTGATACGCACTGTATACATAGCAAGAAAGCCAATCTATGTTATAAGAGGAGATCCAAACCTGAAAAAGAGGCCTAGTTAGTGATTTTGATGTTATTTCTGTACAAACTAAGTACACCTTGTTTATTCTAAAGAAAATTTTTTTTTTCTTTCAACCTTTACAGGTGTATTTATTGATCTAAAATCATGTTACATTTGAAATTTTACATACATCAATTTATAACGAGAAATATAACAAATTAGACAATATATATTTAGCTCTTTCGGCAAATTAACAAATTAGGTTTTCCTTTTTTCACAAAATGCACATTTATATCTAAACGTATCTTAACTTCCTTAAGAAAAATCACCATAATTTGGTTTTCCTTTCATCTTTACCACTTTCATTTCTAAGAATTATCATTTTATAGATGCTCCAAAAGGCTATAGTGAGAATATCGTCAATATCATTTTTTATGCATTTCAGAAATGTTTGTATATTGACGTTTATGTTAACATTATAAACTTTTCTTATCAATTCTACTAGCTTTCTAAAGAAAGGCATATTCAATGGACATTCCAGGAATGCATGAATTAAATCTTCTCGACATTTACATAAATTACACAAATCGGAATTTTCTACTTTCCATACAAATAACATTCGCTTTGTTGGAATCAGATTGTACAGCATTTTAAAATTGAATTGTTTTAATCTGTTTTCTTTTATGTCTTTCAAATTCCTTTTAAAAACCTGATTCCAGTCCATGTTTATTTCGATAATATTTTCCCAATAGCGGGGACATTTATGAGCAATTTCATTTTTAGTCAAAATTGATAAAACACTTTACTTGACAACGTTTTTAGTTCTCTCTCTTTTTTACAAATAGTAATTACTGGAATTGATAAAACATTACCTCGTTTCAGATTGTTTATCCAACCTTTGGTATTGAAATTCTTAGTTTAAAATAATCAAAAAGGCATTTGCTTTAGCATTTTTTTGTTCGATCGTATCTTTCAGTGTTGTTGTGGAAATGAAAGTTCCATTATCACAAATATCTTTTAAATAGATTATATTACTTAGTACCATTCTTTATAGAAGAGAGGGTGATTATTATACGTAACATATTTATTATACCACAAGATCTGTTGATCTGAATATAAGTCATACTGATTACATTTTCTTTTATTTGTGACCATGCTTTCAAGATTTCTAGGTAGAAACTTGGCAATTTCCCTACAAAATGTTTTTCTATCATGTTTTGTCCAATTGTGCAGTTTAAAAGTAATTTCAAACCTCCTAATTGTTCGAAATATATATTTGCAAAATCTTTCCAATAACAATCAGATTCATCAAGTATTCTACTTAACCATTTCAATCTGAAACTATATATTAAATTTGAATATCAATCATTTTTATGCCTCCGTCTGCAAAATTTCTGCTCATTATATTTCTTTTCACTTATTCAATTTTTGAATTCCATACAAAGTTATATATAATTTTGTTAAGTCTTTTAATGATATAATTTGGTACCGGACAGAACATTATTAAATGTATTATCTGACTTACAAGTAATGTCTTAATTATGAGAACTCTTTCTATAATCGTGAGATTTCTTCGACGGCAATTATCTACTATTCTTTGGATTTTTTCTAATTTTGATTCCCAATTTAGTTTCACTACAGACTCTTTGTCGTTATCTATGTACACACCTAATATATTTTATACAATCATTTGTCCAGTGAAGACCATATTCATCGAAATTCCACTCCATTTTAGTTGGGCTTAACCATTTTAACATTGTTTTATCTTTATTAATTACAGGGCCAGCTACATCTCCAAATTGCTCTAACTCTTGTATAATATATTTCATTGATGATTTTTCTCTGAAAAAAACTGATGTGTCATCAGCATATTGTAAAATTTTTAACTCTTTATAGGTAGCATTTATTCCAAATTTAATTCCTTTAATTTTATTATTTTTTCTTATTTTATCTGCCATAATTTCAACACCCAAAACAAACAACAAGGCTGATAAAGGGCACCCTTGTCTAATTCCTCTGCCTCTAAAGAAAATATTATAGGGCATAACATTTCAGAGGTGTGCTCTTCAAACGTTGTTGCGATCACCTCTAAATTCAAGGGGGCGTCCAAAATTGTTGCCCTTTTTATGACAAATAGTGTTTGAGAGATAGCATTTTAAGCAAATATCAAATCGCTCCAAAATGCGGATCATATAAAAGAGGAATAAATTGCCTACGGGCTGAAACCTACTTTGATGGAATTTAAATACGTAAAAATGAATAATTAGCCCAAACAAGTTCATTTTTCAAATTTTTTTTCAAAAAAATTGAATGTAAATTAATTGTAACTATTTAGAAAATTGTTGAAATATATGCACTAAATCTTAGGAGAACTGCAGGTTCGTTTATTGTTTTAACAAAAAGTTATATAATCCTAAAGTCGTGATCTTGATTTTGCCGAAAATAACATTCTGGTCAATATCTCTGAAAGCTCCGTACACGAACGTGTATTACTCTATTGGAATGGGTATGGTGTCTTATATTAACAAACCATCTTTCAGGCTAAACCCGTTACTCCATTGTATCAAACGAAATGATAATGAATCAGGTATCAGTCTAGGCCCTATGTTAAAAAATACGGATTATAAGCATCGATTTTAAATCGCCAGTTTCAACTTAATAGTAATATTACTAAGGGGGCAGTCACACTGAGGTCGTTCTACAGCGTTCTATAACGTTCTTGCCCGTTCTTTAAAAAATTGCTGAACGGGCTTTGGTCGGGTTGGAACTTATAACTTTGAAAAATAATTTCTTGAATACGATACTAGGCAGTTCATAAATAGTTCTCGTTACGTCAATTCCGTCTTTATCGCGTCCGCAATACGTTGTTATCCAGTTCAGACCGAGTAAACGGCTCGTTCACTCTATACCGTTCGTAGCACGTCCAAACCGTCACTAAAAGTGCCTATGCGCAGCATGATAAAAGTAAGGTACCATGTTTGTAGTACGTCCTTCTCGTTCAGAGTAAGTCCTACCCGTTTAAGGAACGTTGCCACTACGTTTAATTTTAGAACTGGAAGCCAGTACAATTTTTTTTAACATGTTAAAAAAAATCGGAATGCCTTTCCGTTCTCTCCGTTCGGGCCCGTTCGCCAAGTTCGTAAACAGATTGTAAACAGTCTGTACTAGATTCTAAAAGGTCTGTACTACGTTCAGTCCGTGTGTAAACAGATTGAGCCCGTTCACCAAGAACTACCAAAAACGCAGTGAGAACTAGCTCAGTGTGACGGGAATTATGACATGCCGTTCAGTTTAAAAATTGAAACGTATTGCTATCCAAGCCCGTGCTATAAAGTCCTGAGCAGATTGAAATAGGTCTCAAGTACGTCCACTCCGTGTGTACAAAGATTAAGCCCGTTCTGCAATAATTTCAATAACATGGTAAGAAATTGTTTAGTGTGATAGTAGTATAAGCGAATAGATCAGCTTTTTAATTGCCACACATTAATTGTTACAATTACAGAAATCTCACAACTTTTAGAATAAATACGAAAAACGACCATTGGTCCGAAAAGAACGCGTACATTTCACCGAATTATTTGTGGATTAAGATGAACAACGTTCGTATACAGTCCTTAATACGTCCATCACGTCTTTGCCTCGTCTGCAGTCCGTTTGTATCTAGTTAAAATCGGGTGAAAATGACCGTTTCCACGAAAGAGAGCCCGTCTGAAACAATCCAAACCCGTCCCCAGTTAGTTGCAACCCGTTCTTAATCAGTTCCAACTCGTTACCAATGCGTTTCGTCCCGACCTAACTAGTTCTGGGTCGTTTTTAATCCGTCAAAATCCGTTCTTACTCGTTCTTACGTCGACCAAACGGCCTCCAGAAAGTTCATCTCGTTCTTACTGCGTCATTACCCGTGGCTAGAACGTGTTGAACGCAAATGCGTGCCCGTTTCCCATAAAAAAAAACCTAGCCCGTTTTTGCCAGACCTCATGCGTCTTCGTAACTTCAAGCTGATAATGAATATACAATGCTCGTTTGTAAGACGTCCTAGCACATCTTTAGAACGATTTAAGTACGGCAATTTCGTTTGTAGTACATCCATCTCGTTTCAAGTACGTTGCCACCCCGTTAAGTTTTAGGACGAGATGGGCGGCCGATTTTTTTTAACACTTTTTTGAAAATCCGACCGAGCTAGTCCATGAAGTTCGTAAACAGATCGTAAGAAGTATTTACTACGTCCACTCAGTTAACACACAGACTATGCCCGTTCGGCAAAATTTGCAAGGACGTAGTAGGAACGAGCTCAGTGTAACGGGGGTATAATCAAATCAAAGGGGAAAATCTTTAAACTGATAACGAATGATAAGTCTGCACTCTCCATTCCTCTGAGGTGCAATTATTTCCTTTAATCTGTGAGCCCTACGTATTTATTTTTTTTAACGATGCATTTTAATATTGTATAACTTATGTAGGAATTTCTTCCTTTTTTAATGATGCAAGATTTCTTGAAAAAATATGGACTCAGATTCTTAAACTGCTTGTTGCCTGCTAGGATTTTTATGGGGGGGGGGTCGAAAATCGAAAAGTGGACCTTTTCAGAACTTTTGGAGCGCGAGCCGAAAATTTTGCCTTACAACAGTATATTCTACCTTATAATTTTCTTTTTAATTCTTTTACGAGGTGATGATCACCTCCCTTTTAGCAATATAAGTTGTGAGCACGAAGCGTGAACAGTATATTAATTTACATTTATTTTCATTACTTCACTTGTGGAGTCAGGAATCAGTCCATGGGCATTTCTATGGTAACTCTACGAGCGCGAAGATCGAGCCGAAAATTTTGACTCATAATGACCTGAAGGTAGTTTATTTTCTGACACATTTTGCCTCATATACTTACGGATCCGTAATTAGGACTTTTACATAAACTTACAGGGTGCGACCGCACCTTCCGCCACCCCCTGGATTAGCGCCTGGTGTTTTGAAAATGGAAAACTACTCAAATGCATCATTAGCACAAAATGCAGATAACAGCTTAGTCACAATCAATCATTGTTTTTATAGAGAACAATATTAAGTTAAAGTATAATTTGCTTGAATGTATTAATATCGTAGTTATTAATTGTTTGCTATAAGATTTAGCAAAAAATTTGTTGGTCTATTTGTTCATGTTTTTATACTATTATTTGTTGTTATATGTAATACATGTGTTTATTTAGTTATTATATTTTTGTTATCATTTTATGTTATATGTTTCACTAGAAAGGACCCCATTGTAAATAAGCCTTTTCGGCTTTCATGGGCTTACCTTGTCGGTGTTTTTTCTATTATCTCATAAATTTATATGTACACTCGACGAATAAAATAAAATCAAGTCAAATCAAATCGAAAAAATTGAGTTTTTGCAAGATTTGAACTTGCGAGCGCGAAGCATCTTTCCGTTTCTTTTAATTCTTTCACAAGTTGATCATCATCTCCCTTTGTGAGAAAAAAGTGAACCTTGCCAGTGCAAAGAGCCTTTGGCCTTGTATTTCAGGCATATTGTGCCTCATATCTATTTTAATAGTCCTTCACAGACGGATGACCAAATTCCGAAAGATACGAACACGAAACGCGAGTGAAAGAAAATGACACAAAATCATTTGAAGCACATTTCTTTTTGACCTATAATTCGGCCTTTCGAACAGGAGTGAACATGGCGAGCGCGAAGCGCGAGCCGAAAATTTAGGTTATGATGACATTGAGGCTGCACATTTACTTTTTCTTTCTTTTTTTTTTTTTAGATTCCTACAAAACAGGATGATGATCACCTACCTTGAAAAACTGAAATGCGAGCATGAAGTCGAGAGGAAAAATTCTTATTAAATGACTCGTAGGCCTATTTCAATTCTTTATTGTGATATTTCCTGAAAACCAGGGATGCAGGATGGGGGAGGGGGTGCTTCAGCCCCTCCAGTTTTTCCAGTAGATATTTATAAAAAAAAGAAGCTTATATACTTTTCCTCGTGTTCAGCCCATCAACTTTTTACTCACCCCACCCCCTCAAGCCCTTTCAAAAACGCTCCGCGGTCTCTGAAAATAAAGATTTATGCGAGAACCAGCGAAAATATTGCACAAACCTATCTAAAAAAGGACGATTTTGTGCACAATTTTTTTTTATTAATAATTTAGCTCATGAAAATTTTGAAAATTGGGTAAGTAGGTCTATTTAAGAAACCGTTTCACACCCTATTTTCCTCTTCTTTTCTCTTTCTCTCTCTTTTTTTTGTCAAGCGGACCCTACTCGCAAGCGGGGGGTTCGTTCGAACCCAACCCCCCCCCCCACTAGTTACAGGCCTGGAAAAGGGAATGGATTGTCTTCTCAAATTCACGTTGCAATCACTTTTATTTGTTTACTACCTTTGCACGTATCTGTCACGGGTGTGATATTTTTTTCTTCTGACCACTACTTACTGTTACTAAAACTTGATTCACTTCAATGAAAAAACATTGAAACTTGATCTGAATGAAATTATGATTGAGATTGTATTAAAGCTTGTCTCATCTTAACCCGTTGTATACTAAGCCCGCATATATGCGGGCTGAAGAAACATAGAACATTACTCTTGTCAACTGTTTATTTCACTCATGATTGCATAAACATATAAAGACCTTACATAATTTAAATCATCTGACATTGATCTATTCAAAGCTGTCTTTGTTTCATCTGTGAATGAAAAGAATTTCTTGCAAGCATGCTTGACAATCACGATTCATTCAGCTTTATGAAAAATTCTCAGTATACAACGGGTTAACATAAAATTCAATGAACAAGATATACAATAGTGACTCATCTTAATAATAAAAGTCTTCTCGCATCTGATGTCCACTGTCTAGTCCGCTGTGATGTGGACAGCCACGACTCCGGGGTTGAAAGCTGCTGCGTTGATCCCGACAGTCATCCAGCTCGTCCGCGTCTCGTTGAGCCTCCGCCGTCTTAAGTTGAACTCCCTCAGTCCAAAGTTGAATTCCCCGCTTACGACTCGGCACTAACGTAGCATTGTAGAGTTACTTAAATTAGACCAGATCTCGCAGAACATCATTTACAGTTAATAGATGAAATAAATGTAAGTCATCACCAAATAAGTCTTTGAAACAGGAGTAAATTAAATAAATAAACGAAGTCAAATCATGCTTCGCCTCCTTTTCCCCGCATGGCTGAAACTACTGTGTCGTAACAATACAATTCCCTCTTGTCTTTTTTCGTAAACCCGTCAATCCGAAATGCCTGCCTAGTAATCTATAATATGTGCATTTCGCTCTGTATAATTTCTTTCCTGACAATATCCCCCACCTTTAAGATATAATTAAGGGATATAGATTATATTCATAACAAGAAACTTACAGTCGACACTACTTCAATCAGAATTGCATCTTTACTACTTCCTTTCTATTTGCATGACAACATACTTCAGTCAATAGGCATAAGTTTACATGATAGCTTATTTCAACATTCATGAAAATACAATATAACATTTTCACGTTTATTAAGAATAATTAAACACGTTGTGATACATTTCCTTCTTTGCCTAAGTATCACTTTGAAGTGTTTAAATTCAGAACTTTTTTTGTCCCTTTTTTTTTTTTTTTTTT
>CALNVZ010000218.1:2045903-2059131 GCA_940671915.1 Paracentrotus lividus | reverse complement strand
TTTTTTTTTTTTTTTTTTTTGGATAACATTCAAGCATATGAGTAAGTACGATTCAAATAACGTTAAGATATTTGCCTGTTTTATACACTGTAAACATCAATACTTTATAGCTGACCAAACCTTATATTTAAAATTTGCTGTTCTTTTCTTTTCTGTCTCTCTTTTTAATTGAAATAACAAAACAAAAGAAACCGCATTCGAAGTTATAAAATTCTTCTCATTTTTCTGACCAGAATGTATTGTCATTAACTTTTTCCATTGTATTAGACATTTAAAAAACGACATAAATAATATTTCCTCAAAAAATCTACTACTATACCTATCCTATCCTATCTTGTAGGTTATAAACTAATCCTATACATTGTTCTAATCCCTTATACAAAATCATAATCGCGAATCTTAATCTAACCGCGACTGCGATTGTCCCGTCCTTGGATTCCTGCGAATAAATAAAAATGAGATATGAGAAAAGATCTCATTAGTCATTTGTCACACATAATATGAGGTTATAACATTTAACATTTCTGTCTTTATGTTTTGTTATGTTATTTCAGTTTTGTTTAGTCTGAAATTATTGTTGGCTTTTGTTAAAATAAAAATTAAATTCAGTTTACTATTTTACATTTGATATTTGACATTGACAATATCAATGTTTACGATAATCTGCTCATGAAGTCGGCAGCTTGGTTTTATGCCCCCTTAACGGACACAAGTCGAAACCTAAACTCCTGTACGCCCAAGCTCCACCTCATTATCCGTTTGTTAGTTAACTTTTTACTTTGTATGTAAAGCAGAGGTTTATGGTCTGTATGAACTTCGAATGCTCTGCCATACAGAAAGTACTCAAATTTGTGAATAGCCGATACAATAGCTAAGCACTCCTTTTCAACTGTTGAGTATCTAGTTTTCCGGGGCAACAACTTTTTGCTTGCATAAGCAATAGGTAACTCTTCGTATTCGCTTTCCTGCATGAGTACGGCACCTAACCCGGTATCAGATCCCTGATAGCAGAGTGACGTCTTAAAGACGTCTTAAAGACGTCAGGAAAAGACATCTTTATGACGTAAATTTGCACCCAACGTAGTCTTAAAGACATCGTATTTTTACGTCATTATTACGTCTAAAACTGACATCTTATGACGTAAAAATACGACGTCTTTAGACGTCAAACGCGGGTGCAAATTACGTCATAAAATTTTTTCTGACGTCTTTAAGACGTCACTGTGCTATCAGGGATGTTGACATTAATACTGAGTCCTATCCTATCCATATCTAACCTATCCTAATATTATAACCTATGCTGTCCTAACAAAGGCCCTATTATACTGGCAGTGTGTCCGGTCCTGCATATAAAGTGCTACAGACCAATGTTTGAAGAAAGACAGTTACTTATTATTAAATTACACTTTTGTTAATGAAATTAAAGAATTGTCATTATGAAGCACTTTGAAATTGTGTAACATTATATAAATAGTGCATGCTCTACCATGCAACATACTAGATTATGTGCACGACAAATACTAAATTATCCCGAGGGCACATTTATTTCACCGAGGCCGTAGGCCGAGGTGAAACAGATGTGCCCGAGGATAATTTAGTATTTGGATTACATAGTCAGTAATGTGCATTAATAGATGCATGCACTATTTATTATAGTAAATAGACCCCTAGATCTTTGACCTTGCCTAATCTGGTTTTATCTTTGCAAATGTTTGCCAAACTTTTGGTGCTAATTAAGCTATTGTGACGATAATGTCGTTCCGCGTATCTATTGTTGTGCGCACCATTTTTATTTATTACGCGCTGGCGCAACAAGGCAATCAATTTCACCATTCATTTTTACACAGGTAAAAACTGTTCAACATAACAAAAAAGCGTTCACATACCAGAATGTTGAACGACACGTGACACCCTTTCAACCAATCACAGCTCGTAAATACGACCACTATTATAAATTTAAACAATTTTGATTATGTCAATAAGCCAAATGCCGGTACATGGCTTTAAAATTGCATTTCTATTCATTCCCCTTTTTTTCAAATCTCAGATACTGCTTATGAATATTCATGACCAACAGAACAATTGTATTTTGGTCAAAATGAAAGCAAAAAGTTGTCTTATAGACGTTTTAAAGACGTCTTAAAGATGTCGTATTTTGGTCAAAAATGACAAGAAAAGTGGTCTTATAGACGTCGTAAAGACATCAAAAAGTTGTTAAGACGTTTTAAAAGGTCTTAAAGATATCGTATTTTGTCAAAAAATGATAAGAAAAGTGGTCTTATAAACGCGTAAAGACGTCTTCAAGATATCGTATTTGGGTAAAAAATAGACAAAAGTTGTCTTATAGACGTTTAAAGACGTCTAAAGATTTCGTATTTTGGTCAAAAACTGACAAGAAAAGTGGTCTTATAGACGTCGTAAACATCAAAAAGTTGTCTTATAGACATTTTAAAGACGTCTTAAAGATGTCGTATTGGATATTAGTCAAAAAATGACAGGAAAGTGATCTTATAAACGTCGTAAAGACGTCTTAAAGATATCATAGGGTAAAAAATAGACAAAAAGTTGTCTATATAGCTTTTAAAGACGTCTTAAAGATGTCGTATTTTGGTCAAAAAATGACAAGAAAAGTGGTCTTATAGACGTCGTAAAGACATAAAAAAGTTGTCTTATAGACGTTTTAAAGACGTCTTAAAGATGTCGTATTTTGGTCAAAAATGACAAGAAAAGTGGTCTTATAGACGTCGTAAAGACATCATAAAGACGTCATATTACTTGTCATAATTTTTTGCTCCAAAAATAGAAAATTAACGTCTTTGAAAGTCATTACCAAGAAGACATAATGACATCGCATAGAAACATGTAAAGATATTTAAATATCAGATTCTATTAATCGTTTGGAAGACGTCGTTAAGACATCATAAGATGTCGTGTTTACGACGGTATGACGATTGACCAGTTTTGACCAGTTTAAGACGTCTTTAAGACGTCAGTCTGCTATCAGGGATGCATCCAACTTCAACATGAACTTCTTGTCGAAGCTGGTAATTTCAAGACAGGAGGCTTCGCAACTTTCCTTAAGCTTAAACCTGGTGTATATTTTTGGTAGCAAAAAGGGAATTGGCACAAAACCGATCAAATGTAGTTACATGTGTCCACAGTGCACTAAAAGATATGTGTGAGAGATCTTGTGACATTCCTTTCGTTATTTCTGATGAATTTCATTGAATTTGTTTGAATATAGCGTAATTTAACTGCCGTTTATACCTCTGCTGACAAGTTCGCACGCCGGAGGTTACGGCGTGAATTAGTGCGAACGATCTGTGTGTAACACCCACACAAGAAATCCCCATTGGTTTTCCACGTGAGCGCTAACCTGTGACGGTCCCGACTTATCTTTTTTATCCTTATATTATGAAATAAAACACTAAAACGAGATTTAAGTACTATAATTTGCTTTATGATCATCTTTCATAATTTATCTTAATGTGAACCAAAATTAATTTTTCTTTCTCCCGAAACTATACACCACCTTTAACAAAAGCTCCTTCCTCCTCAGGACCCCACTTTACCTTTCCTGGGCCACCCTTTCGAGTTAGATTTGTGAGAGGTAGTGCAACATCCGCATAGTTAGGAATGTACTCTCTATAGTATCCCGTCAACCCCAAGAATGAACGGACCTGTTTCTTGGTCGTTGGTCTAGATGCTTCTGCAACCTTCTTGGTTAACCTATCGCTAGTATGGAATGCCCCTTCACTAACTGTGTGTCTCAGAAAGTTAATTGAGTTAAATCCTAGAGCGCACTTTGAGGGTCGTACCGCTAGGTTTACCTCTCGCAATTTGCACAAGACCAGTTTTATTGTCTTGAGATGTTCCTCCCACGTTTCTGTGTGTATGAGTATATCTCCTATGTAATTTACGACATTTGGAATACCCTTCGAAACACGTCTCATCATTCTAGTGAACTGCGCTCCCGCTGTAACTAATCCAAAAGGCATGTATTTGAATTGGTACTGACCAACAGGGGTGAGAAATGCAGTCATAGCCTTATCTGATTCTCTCATGGGAATTTGCCAGTATCCCTTGGTAAGATCAAGTTTACTGAAATATTTGCTTTTGGTAAGAGAAGCAAATAGATCCTGCTGATTTGGCATGGGTTCAGGATCAAACACCGTTATCTTATTAAGTCGCCGAAAGTCTATACAAAACCGATTGGAACCATCCGGTTTCCTCACCATCACAATCGGATGCGCATACGGAGAATCCGATGGGTCAATAACACCTAACTTCAGCATCGACTCAACCTCTTTCCTAATCTCACCCTCTACAGCTTGAGGTACCCTATACGGAGGAGAACGAACAGGTTCATCACTCGCAAATGGATTTTACATTGCGCAACAGAAGTTTTCTTTGGCACGTCTGTGAATATGTCTTGATATTCACACAACAACTTACGAACCTGATCCTGTGATTCCTCATGCAATCTATCATCAACCTGAACATGACTTACAAAATCCTTCTGAACAGAACATGGCATGTCAGGTGTATCTCTCATAGACTCCTCTACTTCCTCTACTTCTCCATCTTCTACCTCACAAGCACCGACCATGCCGACGTCAAAACAGCTAGCAGCCACCTCCTCATCTCTACGAATGAATCGCCTAAGAAGATTAATATGATAAGTCTTCTTGACACCTTTGACATCAACAATGTAGTCGTAATCAAACTTAGTTCCGACAACCTTGAAAGGGCCTTGCCATTCAACAAGAAGTTTGTTCTGAACAGTAGGTAACAAGATCAAAACTTCATCTCCAACACTCAACATCCGCTTCTTAGCTTTCCGGTCATAGTAACCCTTGTATCTCTTAGCTGAAGACTTTAAAGTATCTTGTGCTAACTGCCAAGAATCTACCAACCTCTTTCTCAAGCCAATCACGTATTCATACTCGCTCTGTAACTCGGCTTTCATGTTCTCATTTGTCCACAACTATCTCAAAATGTCCATAGGACCTCTCACATGTCTGCCATAGAGTAATTCAAATGGAGAGAATCCCAAACTAGAACTAGGAGATTCTCGCAGAGCGAATAGCAAAGCAGGTAAGTATCTATCCCACTGTCGTAGCTCTTCAGAACAAAGACGCTTTAAGGCTGTCTTCACTACTCCGTTATATCTTTCCACCAATCCATTGCACATCGGATGGTACCTGGAGCTAGTTATCTGCTTCACCGACAACAACTGAGACACTTTCCTCATCAAGTCAGACACAAATTGTGTACCTAAGTCTGACATGACCTCACACGGAACACCTACTCTCCTGTACACAGTAACTAACGCTTCGGTGACATCTACAGTCGATATCGATTTCAATGGTATTGCTTCCACGTACCTATAGTCGCATAGTCTACTATTGTCAAAATATGTATATGTCCTCGCGCAGATGGGATAAATGGACCCATCAAATATATTGCAATACGCTGGAACGGGACTCCAACTAACGGTAACCTACCCAAAGTAGTCTTGGGAACTCGGCCCTTACAAACTGTTTTCTGACACACCTCACACGATCGGCAAAAGTTAGCAACATCTTCACACATACCTGGCCACAACTGGGCATTAACCTTTGACAACGTATTGTTAATTCCTAGATGGCTACCAAACAATGAATCATGTGCAATGCGCATAACTTCCGACCTATGTGTCTTTGGAACAACAACTAACTTCGGACCAATTCCTACACTTGGGTTTGTCCTATCCCTCTCTTGTCGATATAGACAATTCTTCTCCGACACGAACAAGAATTTCGACTTTGACTGAGTATCACCTACCTTATCCCACAACGACCTAATTGAAGGGACACTCTTTTGCTCTCGCAAAAAATCTTCAGATTTGACTTTCACACCAGAATCTTTTACTCTCAAGTCTTTTGTAGGTTTTTTTTTAATCTTCTTTTGTGCCCTAATCTCAACAGCCATAATCTCTTCCACACTTAACTCATCCACATTTTCCGAAACATGTGACTTCCAAAACCGGAGAGTCAACATTCCGACTGTTGGGCGTGTCTTTCACGGAAGGCTCCCACTACAAGTCAGGATCTTTGGGCTCACGTGCCCCTTTCACATCAATAAGAGGCTTTCGGAGCACAGCGGTAGCATGATTACGGTAGCTCTCCAGAGCAAAAATCGAACTGCGCATGCGCAACTCCCTTTTTGCTACCGTCTTCTTCCCAAACAGGACGGTAGTCGAGCGATAAAAGGATAAAACAAAGAAATACATAAGAAATGATTGAAGAGAAGAGAAAAGAAGGATAAAACAAAGAAATACATAAGAATTTATAGGAGAGGAGAGGCAAAGAAGGATAAAACAAAGCAATACTAAGAAATGCATTGAAGAGAAGAGAAAAGAAGGATAAAACAAAGAAATACATAAGAATTTATAGGAGAGAAGAGGAAAGAAGGATAAAACAAAAAAATACCTAAGAATTTATAGGAGAGAAGAGGAAAGAAGGATGAAACAAAGTAATACATTAGAAATGATTGAAGAGAAGACACAAGAAGGATAAAACAAAGAAATACATAAGAATTTATAGGAGAGTAGATGAAAGAAGGATAAAGCAAAGAAATACATAAGAATTTATAGGAGAGAAGAGGAAAGAAGGATGAAACAAAGAAATACATAAGAAATGATAGAAGAGAATAAGAAGAACAAAGAAATACATAAGAAATGATAGAAGAGTGAATACATTAAAAATGATAGAAATGAAGGTAACAGAAAGATAAAACAATACAATACATAGGAATTGGTTTAAAGAAGAAGAAATAAAGAGGAGATACACAGAAATGCTATTCACCGTCGTCTTCGCAGAGTGCGAAAGCGCTTACAAGTCACGACGGTGGTGCGAGTGCGAGGCCAGTACGGTCGATTAAACCTACCGTCTTGTTACCTACCGTAGTGTTCCCAAAAGCTCATTATTACCAATGACAACGTCACATAGAGGACTCGGCATACACGAGGCATTGATAACTCCAATAAAATAGGGACTATCAACAAACACATTCGCCATTGGAAAAAGCCTAAAAGTACCATCAATGAGCTTCACCCACTGAATCACTCCTGTGAACTGATCATCCATCACCAAACTTGTCCTCACCACACTTGTGCTACTCCCACAATCCTTCAGTACACACACGGGCTTGTTCAGCGGTAACAGTCTCCCTGAAACAACTGGCATATTATTTAGCATTGCCCCAACTTCATCATACGCCATACCAAGTGTCTCCACCCTCAACTCACTCAACTCACTTTCAGCAAGCCCTTCAATAAATGGGGCACCAACAAGAGCATATCCTGCCAAATTCTCAACATGCCCTAGAGACTTAAGCCCGCCTCACACTGTGCGATTTGCTGCGATGAGATTTTTGAGGAAAGTGTAATAATTTTTTATAAGAACATTCAAACAATGAAATTGTATGCTCTCCAAAGTTCTGAGTGTTCCTCTGAATACTAAAATTAAAATTAATGGCGATTGCGAACCCCCTTCTCTGTATAAAATCAAACTGTTTCCATATCGCAATGACGTCACAGCGATCTTGCGATTTCAAGGTAAATTGAACTTTACTCCAAATTATAGGCTTGAATTGGAACAAAATTTCGATTACAGTGTCCCTGTACGACTTTTACCTCTCATAAGATAATTTTGCATGTTTGAAAATGTCACATTTAATGCAAACTGCCATTTGTTCTAAAAATCGCATCGCAACAAATCGCACAGTGTGAGGCGGGCTTAAGAGTGAACACTGGGATTCCTATCATCCGAGCGCAAAGTCCCAATCGCTATCGATTGATCATTCACTGGCAAACTAGACACATCCCGTTTCACATTCACACTAGGACTGTCCTCCACATGCATAGCCATAGCGGATTCAGCCCTGGTTATCATCGGACAATTCCGCTTAATATGATTCGGACTACCACACATGTAACATCCAAACTTTGTTCCTGTACTACCACTATTAGGCCTACCAGTACCTCTCGCTAAACCAGATGTCTTGGGTTTCTTGTCTGCTTGTGGAACATAAACAAATTTAGGATTGTTGCTTTGATTCTGTTTCTGGTTTTGGTTTTGTTTTGGGTTTTGATTCTTACTGGACTGGAACTTGTCACTTTTCTGATACATAAAAGTATGAAGTCCATGCGCATGCACGTACATCTCAGCGCATTCAACCATTTCATCCAACTTCTCACAGCTCCTCTCTTTCAAAAACCCAACTACCTCCTTGGGACAACAATTCATGAATTGCTCCCTCAACACCAAATCTACAATATCCTCATATTCATTGCGAACGTTGGACATCTCTAGCCACTTGCTAAAATACGCCTTCATTCGTATAGAGAATTGTTTTGGTCTCTCTTCCTTGATTGGCCTAGCCGACCTAAACTTTTTCCGATACCCATCTTGGGTAAGATGAAAGTATTCCAAAAGTTCCTGTTTGAGTTTGTCATAATCTGTTCGATCAGCCCTATCCATTCTGTTTACTACATCTAGTGACTTACCCGTCAAGTTAGAAATTAAGTGTAAGCATCTTAAATGGTAAGGTACATTTTGTGTATCCATCAACAACTCGAACTTTGTGATATATGAATCAAAGTTATCAGTGCTTTCATCAAACTTTCCGACTTTCAATTTGAGTCCACCAAATTCAACAGGGTTTTCATCTTTTTTCTCCTGCTTGATTTTAGCCAAACGCAATTCGTGCTATCTTTCCCTTTCTCTTTCCAAACGTTCTTTCTCCTTTTCAACACGTTCTCTCTCGTGTTCTTTTTTCATTTTCAACACGTTCTCTTTCGTGTTCTTTCTCCATTTCCAACCGTTCTCTTTCCTTATCTTCACGTTATTTTACTTCGCTACAACGAGCCGATACCCAGCTACTCAACTCACCTCCAGTGAGACCCATTTCCCTTCTACTTGAGGAAAATTTTTTGATTTTCTGAACACTAGCCATACTGACTAAATTTCGATACTTCTGAACTTCGTGTAAAGCGTTCGCATAAACAGGCAACCACAACACCTGTACTATCTGACAACGGAATGTCAACCCTAGCACCTTAATAATAATTAATTAAGTGTACTAAAAATGTATTTCTAACCGAGCATACATTCAACCATGCGAACTGCACAAACACACTCTACACGAATATAAGCTTCAAAACCAGCACACTCAATGCTATTGCATATACAAATAAGTTTAACACGAATGTAGCCTACCCGCACATTCAATAATACTATGCACACAATCAGCGAAACATGAATGACAGTAATTATGTGAATCCCAGCAGATAACCTCAATGTTCTCCCCGACACTTTCGGCTATACCCTCGACCAACAGCCCGCTGATATAATAATACACACGAGTCACCCTGTTTTCCCGGCCGAACCGAACAATGTCAAAATCTCGCAGTGCGAAATATTAAATATTCACAATAATTCAATGTCCTATTCAATCTGATAGATCTAGCAATAATGCATTAACTTATTTAGAATTGATGTTTATTCAAGCTTCACTACCATGATCACATCACGGTTTTGATACATACATTGGGGGAAATTACTTAAGTACATGTATGCATCAGCAGGCGCGTATCCAGGATTTCGCATCCGGGGGGGGCGGCAACGTGAATTTGGCGCCCCTGTGTACTTTTCAAGATATGGCGCCCCCACCCCCCCCCCCCCCCCCCCGCCAGACAAACATAGGCCTATCCCTTACAAAAATGTCCTGTGGTATTCCTATGGTATTTCTGAATGTCCTGTGGTATTCCTATGGTATTTCGGAATGTCCTGTGGTATTCCTATGGTATTTCTATGGTACAGTAAAATACCATAGAAGTACAATAAGAAAATACCACACAGGAAAAGGGTACCATAAGAATACCATACACAAATACCATATGTATGGTATTGCTGCATGTTTTTTTGGCACAAATACCATATGTATGGTATTGGGGTATGTTTTTTTTTTTGGGCACAAATACCATTATGTATGTATTGCTCTATGTTTTTTTTTGGCACAAATACCATATGTATGGTATTGCTTATGGTTTTTAACACAAATACCATATGTATGGTATTGCTGTATGTTTTTTTTTTTTTTGTCACAAATACCATATGTATGGTATTGCTGTATGGTTTTTTGGCACAAATACCATATGTAGGTATTGCTCTATATTTTTTTGGCACAAATACCATATGTATGGTATTGCTCTTTGTTTGTTTTTTTGGCACAAATACCATATGTATGGTATTGCTGTATGGTTTTTTGGCACAAATACCCTATGTACCCTGCTGGAAAGAACACACTCATTCACATTGTGAACACAGCGTGAAAACATAGTTCACACTGTGAACACAGTGTGAAAACACTATCCACACTGTGAAAAGGTGATTTCACAGTATGGACACCACCACAATGTGGAAAACTACACATTGTTCACAATGTGAAAATTGATTTCACAGTGTGAATATACCAGCTCACAGTGTGAAATTGATTTCACGGTGTGGCCAAACCATGAAAAAATTCACACTGTGAGAAACAGATTTTCACAGTGTGTATATACCAGCTCACACTGTGAAATTGATTTCACAGTGTGGCCAAACTGTGACAATAATTTCACACTGTGAGAAACAGATTTTCACAGTGTGAATATATTAGGACTTGTATTTCACAGTGTGAACAGTAGGCCTACAGTTCACAGTGTGGCCACAGTGTGAATATCAGGTTATCCACACTGTGAATCAGTGTGTTTCACAGTGTGGCCACAGTGTGAATCTCCGATTATCCACACTGTGACCACAGTGTGGTTCACAGTGTGATCACAATGTGTTTCACATTATGAATGAGTGTGTTCTTCCCAGGAGGGATAACCCCATCGGTTCTCCGGAAGGGTGCATTTGATTTTTTTTTTATTATTTTTTTTTTTATATATAATATGAAAAAAATTCTTATAATTATAGTGATAAAAATAATGATAATATGTGATAATAATGAGTAAAGGAAGGATGCTGTGCGACAACTTAACCTTATTTTACTCTACGCATAAGTGAAGTCTTAAAGACTCAATTATTAAAGATTCACTTAAGGGATTAAGGGAGTTTTCTCACTTAGTGAGTTCTAAAGACTCATTTGAAGTCAGTTCTTTCAGCATCAGACCCATTACAAATTAGTCACGGTGTTTGTTCTGTACAGTGCGTCCCCCCCCCCAATTTTTTTTTTTTTTTTTTTAACTCTAATTTATGAAAAAAAGATTACCAACATTAAGCTTTATACTCAATTAAAGATTATGTACTTTAAAAAACTTGCATTTATTCTGCGATTGCTGTGAAAAATTTCAAATGCTTCATTGGTTTTGAAAACACAGGCTCTTTTGTAATAGTTGTCATTTTTGGCCCATTTTCCAAGTTTGGTCTTGGAAAAAAAAAATCAATAATACTTTACGTTAGAATTTATTTAGCGCCCAATCAGAGGATTTTTGGGGAGACGCGCTGTATAAGCGAAACACTTGATGATCAAGTGAGCCACCATGACTCGTCAGAAATAAAATTAGGCCCATATGTCTGAGTCCTCACTTCAAAGTGAGTCATGAAGATATTCAAGAGGTATTGAAGACTCACTTAATAAGAGTCTCAGAGTAGTCAGACTCATTTTGTACTCACATTGTCCTTCAAATGTTTCGTTATGAGGACAAACGTTGACTTTTGAGAGATATACGCATAATTGTAACAGTTATTACTGTTGCAGTGTACCCAACCTTGCAACAGACACTAGTGCACTCTTCAATAAAAGAATCAAACTACCCAGTGACGTCATTACAGGATGATGAAGTACTTCATCGGATCACAGATACAATATAGTGATTATCGAGCATATTAATTGGAATAGAAAATGTTACCGTCCTCCTCTCCCCTTTTGAAAACGAATTATTATGTAAACCCTGTATTTCACATTGTGATATGGTTTTCCACATAATATTCACATTAGTGGTGTGCGTTTCACACTGTGAATTTACCAGCTCACAATGTGATATTTGTGTTCAATTTTGTAATCGATCATAAAGCGATAATAATTGATTTTGTAATAGTCGAGTTTTAACATGCTTCTTTTCTAAAACAGTATTAAATATTTACACAAGTTTTTTTTTTAACAAAATAATTTGAAAAACCTAGAATTAAGAAGTGCAATAAAAAAATAAGCGTGCAATTTATCACAAAAAGAATTTAACGAAAATATAACCATGACACAAATGTTTTATCAAAAAATATAATAATATGCGGAAAACATTTTATGCTAAATTTGAAATTATTCCCCAATGTGCTCCTGGGCATATTAGCCCATAGAGCTGGAGGGAGAAACTGAATGACTCATGAGCCATAGCAAAGTTACAATGCTATGTGTTATCTTAGGTGCACCCAGTGATATTTCATATTGGTATTCACAATGTGGACAGTATTAAATCAGAGCGTTTCAACAGTGCGTTTGGAGTTCACAGTGTGATTTTTGTTTCACATTGTTGATGGGTTTCACAGTGTGGTGTTTCACAGTGTGAGTGTTTCAAGTGTGGAAGTTTCACAATGTGAACTTCCACAATGTTAAATTTGGGCGTTTCACAGCGTGGTCGCGTTGTTCCACACTGTGGTTCACAGTGTGATTCTCTGGTTATCCACACTGTGATTAGCTGTGTTTCACAGTGTGGAATCTCCGGTTATCCACACTGTGAATCAGCGTGTTTCACAGTGTGGCCACAGATCTGAATCCCCGGTTATCCAACTGTGACCAACAGTGTGGTTCACAGTGTGACCACCAATGTGAAAAGCCCCAGTTTTAACATTGTGGACAGACTATTGATTCACAATGTGAAACACAGTGTGCATCACACTTGTTTCACATTGTGAATGAGTGTGTTCTTTCCAGCAGGGTATGGTTATTGCTGTATGGTTTTTTTTTTTTGGCAGAATAACCATATGTATGGTATTGCTGTATTTTTTTTTTTTTTTTTTTGGGGGGGGCACAAATACCTATGTATGTATCGCTGTATGTTTTGTTTTTTTCTGGGGGGAGGCACAAATACCATATGTTATGTATTGCTCTATGTTTTTTGACACAAAATACCATATATAGTAGTAGCAGCGGTACCATACAGCAGTACCTTCCACAGTACCTACCAGCAGATTCTCTCTCT
>CALNVZ010000218.1:2012775-2030462 GCA_940671915.1 Paracentrotus lividus | reverse complement strand
TTTCTTATTTTTTCCTTTTTTTTTTCCTTTTTTCTTCCTTTCGTTTAATAATGACAATAATGTTAAGGATTTATAATGCGCCGACTTACTAATAAACTATTTAGTGGCGCAGCTAATGTTATTACCCGGCTATAGCCATAGCTGCCCTAATAAAGGGCGGTTTAGCGCATTCGAAGAATTTTTTCCTACCAGTACCCATTTACCTTACTTGGGTCAAGTCTGGCAAATTGTAGTTTAATATCTTGCCAAAGGACATAAGTGGAATGGACGGGATTCGAACCGCGTACCTTGTGATCGTCAGTCCACCGACTTATCCCTTCGACCACACCACCTCCACCCCTCCTTTCCCTTTTTTGTTTTGTTTAGCGGCGCCTTCTGCGCCATAAAAAAATAGGGAGGGGGGGGCTTGCACCCCAAGCCCCCTGTTTGGATACACGTTATATGCCTCAGAAAATAAACTGGCCCTCATATTCCCGACAGTGGATTCTGCAAAATCCTTGGGCTAAAACCATGGTTTCTATTGGCGGTCATCAGGGCCATAATGAATAACTTATGTATGATATTAAATTTTACGATTAACCTTATTTTTGCATAAATTGATATTAGGCTTTAGTTTACATTTTCACTTTATTTATTAATTCATGGAGTTATTAATTATGACCTTTATTGCCGCCCTTAGAAACCATGGGTTCAGACCAAGGTTTCATCAGTTTTTCGTGAAATTAAACAAAAAATAAATAGAAATCATATCAGTTGGAATCAGAGATGAATTAGAGATATTCCACATGTGTGCTTATTATGTGTATTTGTATCCTTTCATGAATGTCCAATTTGTTGTTCTATGAAAATAAAAGGTAATATGAGGGCCAGTTTACATATTTTCTGATGCATATAGGGTACATGCAGGTAATATGGGACAGCAGGTAATATGGGACACATGAAGCAAATCATGTCGTGACCGTCGACCGGTGACCGATGACCGGTGTGAGCACCATAATGTTGTTCGTGAGAGCATCTAATGCCGAAATTTCTCTGAGAAAATTGCTGAAAACCAAAAAGGTAGGTAAAACGGCATTTTTTTACCCTGATGTAAAATTTGATATTTCACAGAATGTGATGGTGAACGAGTGTTTGAGGGGGTAACCTCAATTGTTTGTATATTAGTAAGCTTATAGTTTCATTTTGATCATACTACGCGTGTACAGGTCAAATTGTTTTAGTGAAGGGGTGCAAATGTTGCATATATCGCTTGCCTTACCACAGCAAACATCTAGTTGGCATGTTATATGGAACATCCAAAATGGCGGAAATGATTCTGACTTAGTATTGGCGATGAGCATCAATTCTCTTCTGAACGATTCTTTAGGGTATATTCACAGTATATAATAATATAAATATTATGTAGGCCTATATTACTTGTATAATGAAAATAATATAAAAATAATTATTTAACAAGAATAACTATACAAATACATAAACAACGAAATATAAGTCAAAGGTTTTACTGAACGGTCTTTATTCTCAAATTAATTATCTTAAACTTAAGATTTTCAACATTTTAAGCAATCCAGACATGGTAGAGTAATGTAGTTTTTAAAACGTACATTAAACACATTGTCCCATAATACCCTGCACATGCAGGTAATATATGGGCAACTTGGTAATGACGTCAAACATTTGGATATTGCAGACAGGCGGGCGTTGGCTGAAATTGTTTTTTCTTCCACAATAAAGTTAAAGCATAGTTATTGATTCCAATAAACAAAGATTTCGACTGTGTGTCAATTCTCGTTATTTTATGCAAATTCAGGCAATGAGCTAGCGGGGGTTCCCATATTAACCCGTGCAATGTACGCCTATGCGTACTGCAAACGGGTGGCATTGGGGTCGCACGCCTTTCCCCCCCCTCCCCCCCCCCATTTTTTATGGAAGGTGAAAGGGGGAGGAAAAAGCCAAGGAAAACAAAGAAGGACATGAAGAGAAACGAGAAAGGAAGAAAATATGTAAAAGAGAAGAGAAATCATTATAGAGATCAGGTAGAAAAAAATTTCGAAAACCTGCGACAACCGGGTTGGGGGGGGGGGAAACAGAAATTCGACCCACAATGGGCGTCCGCTATTTCCAACACAATGCCTGTGAGGGTGCAAATGTCCTCGGGGTATTGACTGGGTGTAAGTCTCCGGGCGTAAGTTTGTCCGGGGTATTTGTCCGGGGTATTGTCCGGGGGTTATTGCCCGGGGGTAAGGCCGGGGGTAATTGTTCGGGGGGTAATTGTCCTCGGGGTATTTTCGGGGCGGTAATTGTCCTTGTAATACCGGGGGGTAATTGTCTGTGGGTAATGTCCGGGGGTAATTGTCCTCGGGCGGTACATTGTCCGGCAGTAAATGTCCGGGGGTAATTGTCCGGGGGTAATTGTCCTAGGTGGCAATTGTCCTGGGGTAATTTCCGGGGTAATTGTCCCGGGGGTAATTGTCCGGGGGTAATTGTCCTCGGGGGTAATTGTCCCTGGGGTAATTGTCCTGGGGTTATTGTCCGGGGGGTAACTTGTCCAGGGGGGTGTTGTCTAGAATCCGTATCAGTGTGTTTATTCTGCATTGTGAGTCTAGGGGGGAGGACGTATTTGAAAGACTCTTTAAAACTGTGCATGGAGTGCCAAAATATAGATATATCAGGTACCTATAAGGGTTAGTGTATGGTCATTTCATTTCTCCAATCTACTCTTGTTGATTGACAAACAAGAATAACATAATAACGATTATTAACTTCATTTTAAAATGAATTTTGAAAAATCATAAAACAATAAACGGACGTTCAATGTACTGACCCCAGTAGGTTTCTTTAATTACAGATATAGAATCCGTGAGATGCTTCTCATGAGTCTCAGTAGATGATCTCTCCTCTACGTCCCCGTGAAGAGCTCGTCTCAGGTTAGAAATTATATCAAGCTTATTGATATCATAAAAAAATGGTTGACATACACCAATGACAAGCTTCTCTGGAAACACCACTCGTTCATCATCGCAAGGTTTAGCTTTGCCTGGTTTATAGGACAAGATTTCAGCTCGCAATTTAGATATCTTCCTCTCAATGTCAGAATTTGAAGTCGCCATTTTGAATCACCCCTGCCTGTAAGCTAACATGGTGAACAGAAATACAACCTATTCAACAGGTAGAGTGGTAACAGTTCTTCGAGTCATCCTTTCTTTACTCAAGATAACCATAAGATAACCACATTAATATTTCGTCTCAAAGGGCATTTATAGATTATTCATTATTTCACCGGAAAGATTGCATGTGCATTGTTTGTTTGTTTTTATTTCCGTGAAACAACACATTTACATTATACGGAGGATAGCCAATTTCAGCGGTATTGACAAAATACCAAGGTTCTTCCATTGGGCCCTTAGTTCAATTCAAATTAATTGCAGTGATTTAAGAACTTTTAGTATACAGAGTGTTTCAAATAAAAGATAATCCATTTTTGGAGGGGTCATATTCCTAGCTCATTCATTTTGGATATTTATTTCTATCATCACTGATCATATAAAGTTGGTTGTTGGTTGGTTGTTAATATTTTTGGCGTACGATTCGGGTCGAATATAGACGCCATCTACGTGCGGGTTGCTGTATGTCTTTTTCATGTAAATTATATTAAAACCTTTGGGTGATGTGAGTCTTCATATAAAGATGAACTCTTCACCTTTTCAATGATGCCTTTCTTGAATCATAAATATAACGCATAATTGGATAAATTGCAAATGAGATTGATAGGTACAGAGTCCATTTTTCCAAGTTTTAAGAAAATGAAAGAAGACTGAGGGTGCTATCTCACTTCGCGGAAACAAAATTGAGACAGATTTGCCCGCATGGCATTGCACTACATCTGTCTCCTCTGCTGTCCCCGCGAGGATTTTTGGGGCCACAGGAGACAGATCTAGTACAATGACATGCTGGCTAATCCGTCTTTTGTGTCACGTAACCTTTTGTACGTTGCATAAAAGATTTCGTCGCGGAAAAGCTAGTATGATGGCGGTGCCCAAGTCTGCGCACCTAAAATTCGATCTCGATTTTATTACAAAGTAAAATATTATTTTGAGAATCGTCAATGTTATTTCGTTCTTCATATTCTAATGATCAATGACACAAAAAATTGTAAGAAATTATTCACAAGAACAATGTTTTTTTACGATTTTCAGAAGGGCTTGTCATTTTGTGTAGCAAAACTGAATAGTGCCCATGTCTGCGCACTCATTCATTTTGCACGCAATTCAAGCGCAGTGAAGCTTCGGACTTTTCTTTTTTGACAATGATTGGAATTTTCAGGGTAGCAAATGAAACTTGCTGAAACTCATTTTTAATCAATTATTTTCGCATTTTTTGGTTTCATAATGGATTGTTGAGGTTAAGATTGAAAATTGCTGTCAGTTTGATGTTTTGTTCTATGAAAATCGCGCATTTAAGTGGGTGCGCAGACATAGGCACTGCGCAGACTTGGGGCACCTTACCATACAATGCATTGTCGGCAAATCTGTCTCAATTTTGTATCCGCGAAGTGAGATAGCACCCTAACTGAATTCTGTCCCTGCTGTCCCAGAGCATTGAATAGGATTGGGGGCGATGATGTGTGACTACTTTGAAAGCATCCACTTAGTCTTTTATCCCTTGACAAGAACTTGAAAAATTTTTGATGTTGTACCTGACAAATTCAATTTATTCAATAATGCGTTAGATTTATGATTCAAGAAAGGTAACATTTTAAATGAAATGAGTTCGTATTTAATTATATGATAGTATAGCAATATTCAATGTTATTGAGTGCAAGGGTTACGAATATTACATGAGCGTGCAAGTTGAACCTTGATCTATTCAATCGACGCGAAAGCGGAGTTGAATAGAATCAAGGTTCAACTTGCACCGAATGTAATATTCGAACAGTTGCACGAAATAAAACATTGAATATTGCCTTTTATACAACACTCGATGTCTACCGGTAGGATGGGGGTCCGTTGTCGGACACTTAAGCAGATAAAAACATCATCTTTTGCTCTCGATTTTCTCAACATTGTGCAGTAAATAGCAAAATATTTGTGAATGTTTGTGCTTTGTTATATTGTCTGATATTATTTTCAATGGATTAATGAAATGTTGATCACAAAGCTCCTAAAATTGCGTTTTGTCCGGACGAACAACCCGTCCGGACATACAACAACCGGACTAGACTAGACTCTAAAGGTTAAGATCTAATTTAGCCTACTAGCTAGCCTAGACCCTCTAACGTTAGATCTAGATCTAGACCCTAGACCCTAGATCTAGCCAGGCAAAAGAATCTACATCTAAGTTCAAAACAGAATTAACTGTTCGATTAGATCTAATCCTCACTCACCAGATATCAATGAATATGCGTTGTCCAACCTTAATTAATCATGTTAATTAATCCTCGCAGTCCAACACTAAAAAGCATCGGTAAAAATCCAAAACGATAAACTGCAAATCAACATTGTCCCCGTCTAACAGCTGAACATATAGCGATCGTGTTCGGTGTAGATATTGTGTGGAATTTAACTGCACTGCATGCACTGAACCAACGAACGTAGAGGGCGACAAACAGCTTCGGAGTGTTGCTCTAGGGGGCACACGGTAAATAGACGCCCATAGCTCACGTGTAAATTAACGCTCTTCAAAAACAGACATTCCAAAATTCTGTCGATGGAAATCGTTTAATTATCAGAGCAAGTTAAAATTTAAAGACTTGTAGTTAAGGGACTTATAGAAAATTTTGTCAGCTCAACAAAAATCAAGAATCCTTGAGCGAGACTATGACAAAAGAGACGACTTTTGTAGGCGTGATTTAGTAGATGTAACAAAATTACGAAAAGATTCCTAAAAAATTACGCCCAAAGTGTTCTAATTCTTCAACTAATGGTAAATTATGAAAGAGTAAGGACTACAGCACATATTATTCATTAAACAGCAACATAAAATGATTAAATGATTTTATATGACCATTTTCCATCAATAAAATGACCTCATCTTTAGTACGCCCTTCCCAAAAACCTTGCGTGCATATCATTTACTCGTGTGTACCTGATGTGTTTTTAATTCATACGCTGCCAGGATGCGCGGTCAGGATGCGTCTTAAATAATTCGAGCGATTTGCTATAACAAAATTGATCGATACTATTGATATTATCGCCAAATTTAAGGGTCAAAGTCAATTGTCGGCAGCTCCACTTCCGTTAGGTAGAATGCGTGCGTAAGCGCCATTATGTATACGACGGATTGATTTAGCTGAAAGCCATTGGCGTTATTGCTGTCAAATTTCACCCTTAGGGGAGTGCTGAGTGACTGGATTTCTTATGTGCGTCACACTTATGTTTTTGGTTAGGCCGAAAGATAAAAAATAAAATCGACTTTAATTTTTGTTCTTAATGAAAGATGTCTCTTTTGTTTGACGTCCCCTAATAAAGACAAATAAATAGTAATTTGCTCGATTAGCGCGCGTATTTAGTTTAGGCCTATTTAATATTCAGCGCGCGCATAGCTGCTGCGCTTTTTTTATCAGTTTTCTCACGCGAGAACTGAACTCATCGTATTCATTACAACACACACACCGCTCAATTTATGCCAGAAATTGTAAAGATAACAAGTGCGCAGCTTTAAGCTAGCCGTTGATCATAATTATCTCTTACTGATTTGGAGCCGGAAGCGGAGTTGTCGACGATATTGAGATGCATGTTGGGTAATCTAACGTACTGGCACTATATCAGGTCGCTCGAATTGCGCAACGCCATATAATGTTAACTAGTATTTGTGATATTATCGATTCTTGTTATTATGCTTTCGATATTGACGATCGGCCTCTTGGCCACGGTTATTAAAGCACACATCGACAACCTAATACTCGTCTGGAAATATCTGTTTCTGTCTAATTCTGGCGTGGTGGCAGCTCATGGTTCGAATTTATAGGGCCTAAAATAGCTTTTCAACTACCCAGACTACAGATATTCTAGCCTATTATTCTGAGGGCCAGGCGTTCCGTTGTACTTACGGTGATTGGTTTAGGTTCGCTTTTGCATATATTTTTGATGTTGTGTAGCAATATGCCTATGGTCAAGAGCACCGCTACGCGAGAGGGCGTTGCGGTTAACTCTACCGGGGAGCCACTCCCGTGCTCCCGTTCTGACTCGAGCGTGAAGTCAACCCGTAGTTTTAAGTCTGGTAAGAAATCACCTCCTAATTTTTTTGCTAATCTTAATCATGATGATGAAATGAGAATGGAAGTGGAATTGAAGAGTGGAAGTGAAATCAATATTATGATCAGTGAGAGGATAATTGAAGAACTGGGATTGGAAATCGTTATCGATGAAAAAGCATTGTATGATTTGTTTAACATGAATACTAACATAGAGGCTAATAATTATGGTGTCATAGGATATTCATATTTCAACATTTACACTAGTGATGTCAAAATGCAATTCCTTGGGATAGTGGTCGATGAAGATGTTGGTATTGTGGCCGGGTCACCTTTCATGGAAGACAATGATATCTTTGTGCGGCCCTCACGGCATCAGATAATTTTCAGTAATGACTCCGTCTTTGTGTATGATGAGTATGATTGTACACCTAGTGTTGTAGACCTATCCGTTTCGGGTAATGAGGAAAGTTTGTGGATAGACCAACTTAGGTCTGATAGTAGTAGTATCGGTAAGAAAGGCAATAATAGTGGCAGTGATCTCTTGAATGTTGAGTCGGGGGTCGTACCCGTTGCTAAGGAAAATCCTCTTGGTATATCAATCTCATCTGAGATCCAGTCTTGTCTAGTTGAGAGTGTGTGTTCTCCTGGGACTACTGAGCCAGGTTCGTGTGACAATTTGTCAGAGCACTTTAACATCAGCCCCTCTTTCGGTAACAGTAGCGAGATTGTTCACTCGCAAGAGAGCACACTTACATCGTGCAAAAACATGATAACCGAATCGCTTGTCAAAGCGAGCGTCTCTCCTTCGATCGACAAATTGCTCGCGACCGATTCGCATGAGTCAAACGTGCCTGTTCCGTTTAACGAAAAGTGGTTGCCTGATCCATGTGAAAAATCAGAGATCAATGATCTTACTAGTGTAAACACACCCTCACCTTCACTTACCACCCAACAACAGTTTTCTCTCACCCACACACTAACACCAACAAGGATCACCCAAACACTACCCCACACTTCCACGTACCCACCCCGCAACTTACTCTCACGCCACCACCAGTGTCACATACAACAGAAATCACCCACATGCTACCACACGTTCACTTACCAATTGCAGTCATACAGAGCCAATCTCCTAGAGCTCGATGCCAATGTTCTCAAACACAGGCCCTAATACATGCCATCAACGCACACCAGATGTTTCGCGCCACTGGCCCTAGCACCAACTGGCTACACAGATTGGGATGACATAACCCTCACCAACCACTATGTAGACGTCCTACCAACACACCCCAGATGTCTTCCTCTCAGAGATGGTGATGCCACTGGACATCAACCACCTGAGTTAGACGGTCCCACCACCACCGAGATGTTCTTCTCTCAGAGATGTTGATCGCTGTAGCCAGACCACAACTCACGCAAGATGCAGGAACCCCACCAATCTCACCTCCCAGAGATTTGAATGCGCCACCAGACCACTGTCCACCTGCAGATTTCGGTGCCCCATCCAAGCAACTGCCTCTACTATAAGATTCCCACCCTCTGACCCTGAGAGACCCCTGATACCGGTGACGCCTCTACACAGATCCTGATGTAGTGAACCCTATCTCGTTGCTACCCCTCGCGTTCCCAATCTTAGGCGCACATGACAGTTCTCATGGTCCACTTGTAGGTGGTGTATTCCTCCAGCTAGTGGATCCGTGCCGTGCGCACCTTCCACCCCCGGTCACTCCATTATCCCATCATGGAACTACGCCTTATGGTTTCCAGTAACTTGTTCAGCACAGTAGCAGATCAACCATCCTCCAGGTCGAGTGCCCTGAACTGTAGCCCCCCCCCCCCCCCACTTGTGTTACAATCCTCCCCTAATGCTTGCCTTCCCTTCCCATCAGGCACTTATTAGACCCCCTTATGCCTCACACATGTACTCCGGTTTGTTTGGACTATAAGCTCATGCTAATTTGATTGTTTTTATGATTGTTCTGTTACAAAACACAGGATTTTGATTTTGTTCGCTTGTTTTTGATGTTCTATATTTGTAATTTATGAAGGTTTTTGCATTTATTATATGTATGCTTTGATAATTGTGCTCAAGGGTTGTTATACTATATTTTCATATGTAGTTTGGTTTTTATCCAACATAAAAAGAAAAGAGTAAAAAGGGAAATAAGGATACAGATATAAGATAAACAGGATTGAAGTATTGTGAAGTTGTTATAGTGAAGATCAGGTGAAGATTTTATTGATATATATGCTTTGCGGTTTTCTTACCTCATGTATAATAATAATGGTGCATTTGTTAGTTGAACTCGTTACATTGATGTAATTGTATTGTAATCTTAATTGCTAATAGTCTCAGCTTAATCGGATATACAGTGATTGTTCTGTAAAGATAATTTGATGTATAGCAAGTGTACTGTAAAGATGTTTTGGTTTATAGCGAATGTACTGTAAAGATGATATGGTTCATAGCGAGTGTACTGTAAAGATGATTTAGTTTATAGCGAGTGTACTGTAAAAAATAATTTGGGTTATAGCGAGTGCACTGTAAAGATAACCTGGTTTATAGGAAGTGTACTGTAAATTATTATTTGACGTATAGACAGTGTACTGTAAAGATAATTTGATGTATTAGTCTGTAAGATAAGGACCAAAAAATGGCCTAGTTGTTCACTTCCGGCAGAAAGTGTGAAATTTGGCATGGTGGGGTATTTTGGGGCGCTGATTTCAAAAATTGCCGGCCCCAAGCGATCCGACCACTCGAACGGCGGCCATTTTGAAATCCAAGATGGCCGCCATGAAAAACCATTGAAATTGCCTTACTTAAGTTCTAAATGACATATGGCACTCAAATTTGGTACACAATGGTATTTTGACATCCTGAATTCGGCCGCCTCAGTCGGCCGCCATCTTGAATTCCAAGATGGCGGCCATGAAAAATTAGTGATATGCCTAACTTGAGTTCTAATTGACATGTGGCACTGAAATTTGGTACACAATGGTAATTTGACATCCTGAATTCAAATATTGCCGGCCCCAACCGATCCGACCACTCAGTTGGCCGCCATCTTGAATTCCAAAATGGCCGCCATTGAAATCATGGAATATGCCTAACTTGAGTTATAAATGACATATGGCACTCAAATTTGGTACTCAAAGGTATTTTGACATTCTGAGCTCAAATATTTCCTGCCCCAATCGATTCGACCACTCAGTCGGCGGCCATCTTGAATTCCAAGATGGCCGCCATGAAAATCAATGATATGCCTAACTTGAGTTATAAATGACATGTGGCACTCAAATTTGGTACACAATTGTATTTTGACATTCTGAGTTCAAATATTACCGGCCCCAATCGATTCGACCACTCAGTCGGCGGCCATCTTGAATTCCAAGATGACCGCCGTGAAAAACATTGATATGCCTAACTTTAGTTATAAATGACATATGGCACTCAAATTTGGTACACAAAGGTATTTTGACATTCTGAGTTCAAATATTCCCGGCCCCAATCGATTCGACCACTTAGTCGGCGGCCATCTTGAATTACAAGATGGCCGCCATATGAAAATCAATGATATGCCTAACTTGAGTTATAAATGACATAAGGCACTCAAATTTGGTACACAGTGGTATTTTGATCTTGAATTCCAAAATGGCCGCCATTGAAAACCATGGAACATGCCTAACTTGAGTTATGAATTACATGTGGTATTAAAATTTGGAACAATATGTTTTTTTTTTATATTTTGAATTTAAATACTATCTGCATATAGAAATCTGACCACTTGGTCAGCGGCCATCTTGAATTCCAAAATGGCCGCCATGAAAATCATTAAAAATGCATAATTTGAGTTCTAAATGACATGCCACACTGACATTTGGTATACAATTGTATTTTGAAATCCTGAACTCAAATATTGCCAACTCATAGCGATCTGACCACACAGTGATCTGCCATGGAAATCATGGAAAATACCTAGCACATGAAAATTAAAACACTGATGGTGGTATCTCACTTGCCATGAAATGGATTTGAGATTTGAGACAGATTCAAGACAATAATTATGACGGAGACGTCTCAGAGAAGTTTCATTAGTCTCCGCGACATCTCATGAGTTTCTGCGACGTCTCATGAGAAAAAAGAACATGTTCATGTCTATGATTTTTTTTTTCGTCACGGAGACGTCGTCATTAACAACTCATGACAGGCTTTACAGATTTTCAATGTTGCAATTGCTGCTTTAAAATGGCGGCCAATATTATATTAACAGTCATGTATAAAATCAAGATTTATATAGGCTCATCTAAAATGAGCTTGTCAGTTTACCCACATGTACCAAGTATCAGCCCCTCCTACCATTTTAAACTAAAGGTAGCTAGGCCATTCATGATTTTTCTTCTTCTCCATACGATAAAGCACTATCTATTACAACTTTTTACTATGGAGTTGTACTCTGCAGTGGGTAAAATATTACCCAAAAGATCGCATTACCCAAATTCTGGTTGAAGGCAAAGCAAGCACTGAGGTGTGCAACCCCCTAAAAAGTGTCCTTCGGCCATTACTCTCGTTTGCCTTTGTTTAGAAATTAGAAATTTTTATCTTTATATCCGTCTGTTTAGCAATCACATCGATTAGGCTCAACAGCTTAAAGGGGAAGTTCACCCTGGCATTTTATTGGTCTTAAAAAATGCAGAAAAATAAAAGAAAAATATGAGTGAAGGTTTGGGGAAAATCGACCAAAATATGATGAAGTTACGAATATTCAAAGTTTTGATTCTGTGACGTCACATGCGAGCAGATCTCCTATGTGTTATGTAGTGTAAATTCCATAAAATGTCATTTTTTTTCAGAAGAAAAAAATTATGTCACCTGTGCGGTCGATATACCATCAAACATATGTTCATATACATGACTATATCAAATTGACCCATTCCTTTATCAAGAACCATGACAAAAAGACAAATTTATGGAATTTACATACACAACCAATGGGAGAGCTGCTCGCACGTGACGTCACAGAATCAAAACTTTACATATTCATAACTTCGCTATTTTTTGGTCGATTTTCTTCAAACTTTCACTAATATTTCTCTATTATTTTTCTTCATTTTTTAAGACCAATAAAATTCCAGGGTGAACTTCCCCTTTAAGTTTAGGATAGTAGTAGGATGAGACATGGTTGGAAATTTAAAAAAACAAAACAAAAAGAAGAGTTTATTACAATTTAACAACACAGAAAATGTCCAAAGAAAGGGATAGGATTCCATATACATGGAAATATGGGAAAAATTAACAAAGTCAAGTGGAAAGGTCAGAAGGGCCTTGAAACTCTCAATAATGAGTGCCCTCTGAAAGTCACTCTTGTACGACAAGGTAAAATAAAAAAAAGGGGTACAATTGTTTACAAAAATCAATTCCAAAGGACAATTAGAACTCAAATAAGCAATTTTCAATGATTTGTCAAGCCGACCATCTTCGAATTTTAGATGGGGATCATGATGACCATGTGGTTAGATCATAAGGGATCAACAATTTTTTAATAAAGAATGTCAACATACCAATATATACCATTTTCAGTGCCGCATATCATTTAGAATGCAAGTCTGGCATTTTCCATGATTTTCATGGTGGCCATCTTGGAATTCAAAATGGCGACCGACTGACTGGTCGGATCGATGGGGGCAGCGAAATCTGAATTCAGGAGGTAAAAATACAACATTTCAGTATCACATGTCATTTAGAACTCAAGTGAGGCATATCAATTATTTTCTTGGCGGCCGCCTGAGTGGTCAAATATTGACTGTTGCCGCCGATATTTAATTCAGGATGTCAAAATACCAATGTTTTCCAAATTTCAATACAACATGTCCTTTATAACTCAAGTTAGGCATATTCCATGATTTCAATGGCGGCCATTTTGGAATTCAAAATGGCGGCCGACTGAGTGGTCGAGTTGATTGGTGCCGGCGATATTTGAACTCAGAATGTTAAAATACCATTGTGTACTTAAATTTAAGTGCCATATGTCATTTATAACTCAAGTGAGGCATATCATTGATTTTCATGGCGGCCATCTTGGAATTCAAGATGGCCGCCGACTGAGTGGTCGAATCGACTAGGGCCGGCGATATTGAACTCAGAACGTCAAAATACCATTGTGTGCCAAATTTGAGTGCCATATGTCATTCATAACTCAAATTAGGCATATCATTGATTTTCATGGCGGCCATCTTGGAATTCAAGATGGCGGCCAACTGAGTAGTTAAATCTATTGGGGCTGGCGATATTTGAATTCAGGATGTTAAAATACCATTGCATACCAAATTTCAATGCCACATGTCATTTAGAACTCAAGTTAGGCACATCGATGATTTACATGGCGGCCATTTTTAAATTCAAGATGGCGGCCGACTGAGTGATCAGTTCGATGGGGGCCGGCAATATTTGAATTCAGAATGTCAAAATACATCTTTGTACCAAATTTCAGTACCACATGTCATTTATAACCCAAGTAAGGCATATTCGGTGATTTTCATGGCGGTCATTTTGGAATTCAAGATGGCGGCCGGGCAGGTGGTCGGACAGGTGGGGGCCGGCAATATTTGAATTCAGGATGTCAAAATACATCTGTGTACCAAATTTCAGGACCTCACGTCAATTACAACTCAAGTTAGGCATATCAATGATTTTCATGGCGGCCATCTTGGAATTCAAGATGGCGGCCGACTGAGTTGTCGAATCGATGGGGGCCGGCAATATTTGAATTCAGAATGTCAAAATACATCTTTGTACCAAATTTCAGTGCCACATGCCACTTAGAACTCAAGTTAGGCAGTTTCAATGGTTTTCATGGCGGCCATCTTGGATTTCAAAATGGCCGCCGATCGAGTGGTCGGATCGCTTGGGGCCGGCAATTTTTTAAATCAGCGTTCAAAAATACGCTTATGTGCCAAATTTCACACTTTCTGCCGGAAGTGAACATCTATGGTCCTTATCTTACAGACTATATAGCGAGTGTACTGTAAAGATAACTTGGTTTAGAGCGAGGGTACCGTAAAGATGATTCCGTCCTTTTCCGGTTATAGTAGGCCTGGTCTGAACCATTGAATACTTTATATTATTAGAATACACGTTTGATTTCGCTATTTGGATAAAGTATGTTTTCCCCAAGTTATCTTCTTAGCTTATTATTGACCAACAGTTATGTTTTGCACTGATAGTTTGTAAAATGTTTAGGATGATATCTGCATGTCATGGATTGTAGCCTTTTAATACAAGTGATACTATCTTGTTAATGTTTTAGAAATGTTTAGTTTTAGTGCGTTGCATTTCTAATGTAATTGTATGTTTCAACCCCACAATCTTTAGAAGAGGTTTAAGGGAATTGATAGGCCTTACTGTTTGAGCTGGAATATTTTCCCTTGTATAATTTGTTACAGGAATGTACAAAATTTAAAGGCTTGATAATTATATCAGCACACAATTCGGTTCGTACCTATTACTAATTAGGAGAAAACTTAGTGTATTGTTGATCTTTCATATTATGTAGTTAGCTTTATAGATTTTCAATGAATACCGCATGATTTTATACACAGTAAATTGCATGTTATTATTTGTTGAGTTAGATTCATATCGCTAACCCACTATTGTATTGATCGTGATTAAGGAAAGTCATAGAAAGTTGCCATATGCAAAAGATATTCGTTTAAAAGATACTTGTGTCAATAATATATTTCACTGTTTTACAATCACCGTATATTGAATCGGTTATATGCTGATAGGTTTATTGTTAAATGCCTTTAAATTTATATTACAGGAGTTAGCATAGTTAAGTACTAGCAGTTTTGTTGGAGTGGTTCTAACTAAAATAAGATTTCAAAAGTTATTGGTCCAAGTTTAAAGCCCAAGTATAGTTGTGGTAGATAAAATTGCATTTTTAAAAAACTTACTCAACTTGTCCTAATATTGTTCCAATGTCATATCAAAACATGGGCAAATAATATAACCATGTACCATGCATGTCTTTTCATGATATGTTATAGTTAGCATAAACATGGGGAGATGTTCATCAAAATGAGGCCATACTTCCTTCACTCTCACCCCAGAACTCTGGGCATGCCACACCACTGCTGACTGGTATGGCGTGGGTGCATTCTGTGTGTATCAATAGCATATACTTTGCACACAAACCACTGCACGTTGCACTCTCCCCAGTGTCATCCTGTTTAGGCATGGCCCGTCAACAGATCGATTTACACAGTTTTGTTGCTAAATTCAGGTCTTAGAGTGGAATTTATAACAAATCATTTTGTACAAAGAGGTTATTTGAGGTATTAATTCATATTATTCTGCTATGGAAGTAAAACAAAAAATATGCTCTCCCAAAACTATACATGAGCTTTAACTGTTAGCGTTTCCTTGTGTATTTTGTGGAAACCGTTAGACCTATTATGTTTTCTGTTTGAATGTTTATTTAATAATGTATTTTGAAAAAGTTTACAATCGTGTTCTTATTGAAGGAAAAGAAAAGAAGGAAATTAGCCACGCCATAATGTTATGGTTACTAGTATTTGTGATATTATCGATTCTTGTGATTATGCTATCGATATTGACGATCGGCCTCTTGGCCACGGTTATTATTTATGCAGGTGTCACATTAGCCGTGTTGGCGCACCGTTCGCCACCGTTCGGGCCAAATTTGTGCACACGGCGGCAAACGGTGAGGCACACGGTGAAGCGGTTGAAGCCCGTCCAACACGTTCATAGGAGCTCGCTGGGCACCCGTTCCCGAAAGGATTTTTAAAGAACGGCCGAACTCTTGCCGGGTTTTTTCCGGGTGATGACCGGGTATTTCAGAACGGTCTTAAACCGGACCAGTCGTTAAAAGGGCGGTAAAAGGACGGAATGAGGACGCCGGGCCCGTTTCATGCCCGTTTACAGGACGGAGATGGACCGCGGTGAGGTCGGGCAACATGAATCGATAACCCCTCCCCTCCCCCCCCCCCTTTTCGCATCAAGTACGCCCCCTTGTGGCTGAACTTGCCAACTCCTAGTACATGAAACTATACGTGAAAACTATGCTTTTAAATCAGTTGTCCCCTTGATTGTTTACCAACAAGATCAATCAATATCTAAATGAATTTGAGTTAAAAAATAATACCCAGAGTAATATTTTTTTCAAAACAAAAGTATTATATACCATAAGGAATAAATCATATGACATAAACAGGGAGGTGATTATCAACTTTATTTGGGGGCTGCTTTACTCGGAAATGATAGTTTCATAGGGGGCCGATATTTTGTCGCATTTGTTACATTTACTTTTAGCCTCTGTTTCAGTTTTCATATCAATTCAGTGCTGGTTTAATTATTTACACTTTATAATAGATTTTATACAATATCTAATTGGTCGTACTGATTATATTGTTCTATCTTAGAGTTCTGAAAAGACGGGAAAAACTCAAAGGATTTTTTTTTCCCCACAAAGTTTCTTCATTTTGAAATAATGATATTTTGTATGTTTTGATTATTATTATTGATATATAGGGGGTCTGCGTTTTGGTCTTTGGTCGTCCAATATCCCATCATTATTCAAACAACCATGCAGGGTAGGAGTCGTTCCACACGGGTCACTTCATCCATTCATATACATGTATATCATTATTTATTTATTCTATATAGGGGAGGGGCGTTCTATAAAGGGGGGGGCAAAGGCAACTAATTCCCATTTTAGGCACCTTTCCCTAAATTTTCGGTCGGGAAATGCCTGGGTAAGTTTCTTTTTGTATTTCCGATTCTGTGTAGGCTTCCTTGAAAAATGGTTCATATTGCTATCTCACAAACATAACCATATACCCTACTGATATTGGATTAATAACATGAATTATATACAATCTATGGGTAACAAAATTCGTGTTTTTGGAATTCTTAAAGACGGTTTCTCAGATATAGAATACAATGGCATTATGCATGTATTTTTATTAATACAAATATTATATTAAGGTATTGTCTTGTATAGTTCTGATTAATCTATTTAATCACAGTAAAATCACTCAAAGTGGTCGTGTGTAAAACAATGAAAATAAAAATAAACAAAAAACTAATCCATTGATCATACAAAAACATCCAAACTGCAGAATTATGAATGATGTTGGTTGATGTGATTCTATGGGGGTTATAATTTGGCTAAAAGAATATTGCAATGAAATGATTATGAAAAAAGTATTAGACAATTCAATTCAATTTCAATTCAATTCAATTTCAATTTATTTTCTCATAAAAAATCCATAAGATATACAATAAATACAAACAGTCAAATTCACAAATGAAAAACAAAACAGAAAATACATTGAATTTAAATATGAGAGGACAGCAAGAAGAACGAGCCTTGTAATGAGCTGACCTACAACATAATATAAGATTTCATAACAATAGACAACAACAAACAAATAAACTTAACCTACAACGTAAAGGGAGGGGGTATGCCTATAA
>CALNVZ010000218.1:1993784-2010173 GCA_940671915.1 Paracentrotus lividus | reverse complement strand
AGAAACACATGTATGCACATAATAGATAAAAGACATCAAATTTATGAAATAACAGGGTATTTAGTAAAACTTTGGAGTGTCGTTATAAAGCGCATAATTGAATAATATTGCGAATTTTTTGAGGTAAGGCAAATTCTTAAATATAATAACAAATGCAAGTAAAGTTAAAGTTATTAAAAAATAAAAAAAAAACTTGAAACAGACAGTAATGAATCAATTTCCATTCAAGATACTTAAAAATGTGTTTGATGCATAAAACAGAAGATTGGAAGAATGGAAGGTAAAAACAGGGGTAGCATTTTATTACAGTGATTTCAAGTCTTCATTGCACGTAATTACACACTTCTTGCTGTCGGCATCAGTTGGTTACACGAAAATCCGACCGTCAATAGTCCATGCTGACTTGACCTTGTCATGCTTTTGTGCTGTGTTTAACAGTTGTAGGGTCTTGGAGGTCAAGTCTTCATGGATCGAGATTCCTGTACCCTTTAGCTTTCTGCGATTCAGGATCATAATATAATGATTTAAAAAAGATGATAAAGTACTTTTATCATGATAACAATATTTCATTTGATATAACAGGTTTTAATCATTTCAAAAGCACGGGGACATTTTCGCGGAGAAATTAAAATAATATTCGATAAAACTAACACAATTTCTGTTTAATGAAACGCGGGTATAAAGTAAACATGTAATTTGGGCAAAAACGTATGAGACCAAACTATACTGAACAACGGTGTCGATTTGTTTTGGCGATTGGGGGGGATGATCGTCGATATTGCTCTTTTCCTCAATGATCGCCGTGTCCATTGTTGGGGGTGGGATAATGTTTGTATTTTGTTGGGGGGAGGGGTAATGTTTGTATATGCATATAAATATGAAAAATGTATTGTGTAATGCGAGCGCGAAGCGCGAGCTGAAAATTTTCTCAATAATAGTGACATAAAATGGGGCATTTGTAGCATAATTCGAGCGCGAAACGACTGGGCTTTAACTGGTTTGTTAAAGGGGGACCATGATGATGTAATGGCTACAGATAATACATACATGCTGGCATGTCAGTATCCACTAGTACATATTTTCAAATTCTTTATGCGAGCGCGAAGCGCGAGCTAAAAATTTTCTCAATAATAGTGACATGAAATGGGACATATATTGTAGAATAATGCTAACGCGAAACGGAAAGGGGCTTTATCTGATTTATTAAAGGGACCATCATGATGTAATGTCTATAGATACACACACATGCACATTATTACGCATATGAGTACGAGTACATTGTCGAATTTATAGGGCTGTAATGCGCGCGCGAAGCGCGAGCTTAAAATTTTCTCAATAATATTCAACTGAAACATGGTATTTGTAGCGTGTTTACATGCTGACTATACAGTCACGAAATTGATGGAGGGCGGTGGCTTTAACTAATGATTAGAAGCCGGAACATCATGACGTAAGCCAACAAACGCAAATCTATATAAATATGGACGAATTAGGGCAATATATTGTCGAGCGCGAAGCGCGAGCTGAAAATTTTCTCAACAATAGTGACCTGATGAAACAAGATACTTGTAGCAACATGAGAGCACGAAACGGGGAGGGATTTAGGGTTTTTAAACGTACCATCGTGGCATTAATACATGCATAAAAGATGAACAAAGTCAAGTGCAGTTTCACTATCTTATATTAGCGAGCGCGAAGCGCGAGCTGAAAATTTCACGCAAAATTCTAACAGTATCTGATATTTGAGAGAAAGTAGCGAACTAATTTGAAGAAGAGGGCATTTAGCCCCCAGAGAATAGTAGAAGTGTATTATATAATCAATGGTCCGAGTCCAAAAGAGTTTGCCTTGTCGATGGAGATCCAAGCTAAGTGTTACAGACTCTTTCAATATTCATTTATTTATTTATCAAAACCATCGGGGTTATTGAGGGAATACTTATGACTTCTGTTTTACTTATCGAGGTACCTGTCCCCCATTCACCCTGGGATCATGCCCTGATTAATTATTATCGATTTGATTTTTTTTTTCTAATTGTGAATAGTGAAACATTGCGCTTCCATATCAACACGGTGTATGTTGTACTGATTACTGATGTATATAGCACACACGAGGAAGATTAACGAAAGAGTGAGAAAATTTGGATTTTTGAATGTCAGAAATATGCATTTTAGACTGCAAATATATAAAATTATAAAAGTGTTTTGTATGATACGAATTTGTAATGGTAGATGAATATGCATATAAAATGATATTTTTCATTTTCTTGATATCAAAATATGGGGGGATTGTACACACCATCCCCCACTGAAATTATTGGGGGGATGCATCCCCCCATCCCCCCCACAACGACACCCATGATACTCGAAGCTTATTGGGAAAGTAGTATAATGTTATTACCAAAGTTGTTATAAAAACTTAGAAACTAATGTCAAACAAAACAAGCAAACATTAAAAAAAATTGACATTACTTTACATTAAATGCCATAAAAGGACCCAATTTTAAATTCTTCTCCCGACAACGACATAAAAATAATCAGATATAATGAATGTTTGAAAAGCTTAAAATCATTCCTCTAGACCTGTAAAGAGCGACGAGATCGAGAGCTTCGAAAACAAGGGCGGTTTGAAGACACCATATAAAGTGATTTTAAGACACCATAAGGGAAGATCTGCCAGTTCAGACCACCACCGTGCACGACCGCTTGTGGACGGGTGAGGAGCGCTTTTTCCGTCTTACACCATTCATAAACCGTCTTTACAATGCCATTATAACCGCCCGTACACCGGTCTCCAGTGAAAATTTTGAGCATGCTCATCATGCTCAAAATATTCGCCGGGCATGAACCGAAGGCAAAATCAGAAGACGGGTCATCACCGACCCACCGTGTTATCTCCGGTATCCTCCGTGTCCCGTCGTTCGTATCAACTGTTTCGCACGGTCCGGAACGGTGGAAACGGTGAGTCACCCGCGAAGAAAACAATTTGTTTTTCTTGTCAGAGAGCGTTGAGGCCGGCGGCAACGGTAATCACACGGACAAAAGGAAAGCGTGGACTATATATGAGGACGGTCAGCCCGGTACCAGGCTGGCTAGGACCTGATAAGACCCGGTATAGAACGATACAGACCCGGTATAAACGACACCGACCCGATGAAAATTAGAAAAATGTAATGTGGCCGGTGCCGTTCTATTGCCGTGTTGGAATTTGTTGTTTTTCGGTGAACGGCGAAAACCCGTTCAATTTACCCGTAAATGTGACACCTCCATTACCTGCATGTGCAGAATATGGCACATGTATTTAATGTATGTTTAAAAACTACAATACTCTACTATGTCTGGAATTTGCTTAATGTTAAAAATCATTAACTTTTAAGATATCATTTGAAATTATAAGACCCTTCAGTAAATACTTTGACTATATATTTCATTGTTTTGTATTTTTTGTATTATTTCTTTTTTAAATATTATTTAAATGTTATTTTCATTATACAAGTCAATATAGGCCTACAATAAGTTATTTATATTAATTATATACTGTGAATATACCCAAAAAAATCGTAGCAAAGAGATTGATGCCTCATCCCAATACTGAGTACCAGAATCATTTCCGCCATTTTGGATGGCCCATATTACCTGCACTAATGTTGCTGTGTCAGGCAAGCATTCAATGCCACATTGCACCCCTTCACTACATCAAATTGACCTGTACACGCTATTATGATCAAAATGAAACTATAAGCTTACTAAATATACAAAACAATTAAGGTTACCCCCTCAAACACTCTTTCACTATCATATTCTGTGAAATATCAAATTTTACATCAGGGTAAAAAAATGCCGTATGTTTTACGTACCCTGTTGGTTTTTAGCAATTTTCTCAGAGAAATTTCGCCATCAGATGCTCTCACGACGATATATTTTCGTATACAGTTCATATGAACAACATTATGGTGCTCACACCGGTCATCGGTCACCGGTCGACGGTCACGACATGATTTGCTTCAGGTGGCCCATATTACCTGCTGGCCCATATTACCTGCATGTACCCTATATTGTAATATAAAAATATAATATTAAACTGGTATTTGAATGGTCACGTAACACTGTCCACTTGTTTCATGATTAAACTGCTTTCTTTTAAAGGGGTGCTGTAAAATACCTTTAAATACATCTTTAGTTGGAATTTTTGAGAAATAGACAGTAAACTTACATTATTTTGGAATTTATCCAGCGATTTATCATGGAGTTTCAAGCAATTCTTGCATGTCTCACTGTGAATCAATCAGAATCCTTGTTTCAAATTTGCAATCGATCCTAAATATTAATGTAACCGGGCTCTGGAACAGAAGGAAAATCAATAAAGGACACACAATAGAAGTATCAAGTCTGCCTCTATTTTCCGTTATGACGTCATGAATGTAATATCGGTTTCAGACATGATGGTTTGTATCGATGTTGTCATGGGATGAGATTCAATAGGGAGTTTTCGAATGATGTAGACGTGTCGCCTAAAGGAGGTGGAGAGGTAAAGAATGAAAGCATTTATCAAACAATAATGTTGGCTTCTTCACGCGTGACGCTAAAAGGTCTTGAGAACTTTAAATTCTTCATCAGCAGCCGCCCGGTCATATGTAACAAGTGGCGAGAAGAGATTTCTGTATCGTTATAATCTGGTACGGATCATGGGAGTGGGGGCAAAAGTTGAATTTCGGACTTTTGTATACCTAAATTTCTTTTACATGCTGGCCTTCGGCCATCCAAAGATAACTTCTCAAAACATCCATAGGGGTAGGGATAAATCATTCACTCGGGGCAGTTATTTTCTCCTTTTTATTTTTATTTTTTAATGGGGGAGGGCCATAACTCTGATTTTAGGTACCTTTGCAACGGGGGAAGGGGGCGGGCCCATCAGCCGTCTGGTTCTCTCATCACACTATGGGTTTCCTGACATGAAGGTTTGTATCGATGTGTCATGGGTTGAGATTCAATGCTGTGATTAGGGGTGTACTGATAGGGTTCACTCTGATTTCATTGACCTCATTCCATCCAACACGTCATAAGCAGGAAGAAGATGTCACACTGTCTTGGCGCGGGGAAGAGGACAAGAAAATGAATTGTCGAATCACTCCAGAGATCTCGAGATTGAGATGTCATGATCTAAGTTTGGGTCTCTCTAGCTTCAGTTGAACAACTCTTGACGTCATAATCAACATGATGGAGAGAGAGAGAGAGAGAGAGAGAGAGAGAGAGAGATAAAGAGGTAGATGCAACAGGGGAAAAAAGAGATGAAAGAGGACATAATATGATTCGTGATAAAGATAAAGAAGGGAGAAATGGAGATAGAGAGAGAGAGAAGGGGGGGGGTAAAAAGAGGGACAGAATAAAAGTAGACAGGAGCAATTATAGATTTGGATGGAAAGATAAAGATAATGATGCTCTTCCTCCTGAACAATTGATTTGAATTTTCATAAATTTGAAACTCTCCTAGATCTTCAAAAAGGCAACAGCAGTAAAGTTGAATAGACAATTAATTTATTCATTTGTCTCCAACGGTAGAAACCATGCAAATTGGTAGAAACACACGCAACTGCTGTGTGATAAATATTGGAACCAGACAGCTATGAAAAAAATCATAGGCTGCCCGGGCGGGATTCGAACCCACGACCTGTGGATTGCTAGACCACCGTCATAATGGAACAAACGGCGTTAAAATTCCTTTACGTTTGATGTTCATGTATATGGGATAGTATGAATGATTTTTTTTTCATAGCTGTCTGGTTCCAATATTTATCACACAGCAGTTGCGTGTGTTTCTACCAATTTGCATGGTTTCTACCGTTGGAGACAAATGAATAAATCAATTGTCTATTTAACATCCCAACGGCGTTAAGATTCCTTTAAAAGTAAAGTTGTTCGTAAAACATTGATTTTATTTTTATTTTATTTTTTATTTTTTGAGGTGGCAATTGTCCACAATAATAGTGTTAGGATTTTACCAAGCCAATCACATCGAGGCGTTACATGTGAAATGTATAAGATAAATAAGCACTGCGTACGGTGATCATGGTGATATCTTAATGAGATATAAAACCACCTTATAGCAAGTATTAGTTAAGAGCCAAAAATTGTATTGTAAAGGTAATGGTCTTGTACCTTACCCAGGCCCCACCCCTCCCCTCAGCAAACACCCATGCGCAAACTATGAATCCACATTATGTTAGATTTTGCTATCAATTATTGCGCGATTGTATGAAACATGTAATATAAGATTTTAAACATTACGTTATCTAACTTATTTCCTTAAAGGGCCCTGTTGCTAAAAACTTTTATGTCATGATTTTATCAAATCATTTCCAAAATTTTCTACCATTGATATAAGGACGTTATTATAACTGTTACCATATTGACTGTTATGCCCCCAAAAAAAAGAAAAATGAAGGAAAAAAATACGAATTATATAAATAAAACTCGGAATGGAAAGTACTGTTAGTAGAAGCTGAAATTGCTTTGTTAGTTTATATAGGTATATGCGGAAATAATTAAAGAACAAAGGCAACCGATGAATCTTGCTAGAGGCTGGTTCTTTAATTAAGTAATTGTGATAACTTTTACAGCTGTATGAGAATAAATGGATGACCAGTGGACATGGTCGAGGGAGGATGATGACGAATTAATCTCTCGGTGGATAGTCAACGACTTCTGCACTGTTAGAACGCGGTTTAGAAATTTCGCTGTTTAAAAAAATGCCGGTTTAAAAGTTAAACATTCTTCTTAAGTATTAAAACATTGCTGTTTAAAACCGGAAAAGCGAGGTTTTATAGCCTTTAAAATTACCAGTTTAGAGATTAGAGTTTAGATATTAAACAGTTTTGTTTAAACATGCCGAGGCAAATGTCACGTGATAGTCATTAGCTAATGGCATCACTCGTTATATGCAAGGTAAAATCGGCCCAACATTTCAATCATGGCAAGGGACTATTGCCTCACACAAGTGTATGCACTAATTAATGTGTTGGCTCAGTTGATAGAGCGTCTACCTTATAATCGAAGGGTCGTGAATTCGACACCCGGCTGCGTTAACCAAAATTTGGAGCGTTTTTATTTTTGGAGAGAAGTATTAAACAATACTGTTGATATTTTAAACAACCATTAAACAACAGGTTGTTTAAAATATTAAACAAGAAGAGTGTTAAAGTTTTAAACAACTACAGGTTGCTTAATTTTAAAACAACGCTGTGCGATTCACCGGTTAACACGCAGTTGTTTAATATTTTAAACAACTTGTTTAATTTTTTTTCTAACAGTGTGCAGCGAGAGATGGTGAAGGTATTGCCCTTGTCTTTTAAAGCGAGAGCGAACTCACCAAAACTCTCATTGACTGTGTTATAAATAGAAAGTTTTAAAGTAGACTCTTTGAGAGAACTATTAATTTTAAAAAATGTATGAATTAACCTACAATTTAATTTGTATTGGGAAACTAAAATGTTTTGAGGGGAAAAGTATGGGTTTTTTTATTTAATTGAGAAGTGAAAAATGTGTTTTCTTTCAAATGGGCCTGTGTTGCAAGACTACACTGTTCAGGATGTTGCATTATGGGTTAGGAATCAGGGCAGAATCGGGTAGTTGAGGACTTGAGGTGGTGGTATACAAGCCTGCTAGTTCGTACGGGCTTTAAGACAAAACGCGAACCCATATCTCTCTCGTTGGATGGTCGTCGACTTCTGCAGTGACCCAGGAGATGCAAAAAAAACTTACTGTGTCCGATGTATCGGAGTTATGGTGAAAATAGTTCCTTTGTTTTAAGCTCTACACAAGAAATAAATGATAGTATAAGAGCCTATGTTAATCTATATGTTTATGGTCAGCGACTTGTGCAGTCAACCACAGGATGTAAAAAACTGAAGGTTATCATCAATAATTGGTGAAAACATTTCTTTTGTCCTTTTAAAGTTCAACATATGAAATGATGACAGTGGATTAACTCATTTAAGTTATGAAACCTTTGAACTTCTTTGAAAATCCGTTGATAGAAATGTCGCCAATCAGCTACGGGCCGCGGGTCCGGTACGGGGGTCGGTGCTTGGGGTTTCACCCACCCCCCCCCCCCCACTTTTTTTCAGTAATTGGTACAAAAATGCAGAATTACCATTTAAGTGTGATTTTTTTTTACATGTTCGCCCCCATCCCCTCTTTCAAAAATGCTCCACGGCCCCTGTGAATTGTGTTGTAGTCTTTAGAGTACCGTCTTTCGTTATCCTTATGAAATATTGGATAGGCCTATGATATTTAAAACGTTTTACCTGCAGTGGGAGAGTAGGTCAAAGGTCACGTATCTACCTGATACCAGGTACGGTATGCCTACTCAGTGTGCAAAATTAATACTAACTTTTGAGTCAATAATATTGGGCCATATCAGATGTATTATGATAATTGACTTTGTCCTTCCGATTTCCACACCATACTATAAAGATGTCCAGTGGGGTGTAACACAAAGACTTACGATTGATAAAAAATTACGATTGATTTTTTCTCGATAGTCTCACCATGGACAGGATATTCCAAAGTTGATGATCTTAATCCTAACTCTAGCCCTAACCCTACTCTTTTTTTTTTTCTTTCACCCATAACAGGTGCATTTATTCACAAAAATTTCACATATTCACAAAATTCAAAAATACATTTCCAACTCAGCAGGCAAATTATACATTTTTTTCTTTCCTTTTTTCATAAGAACATTATTGACTTTTATTCTTAGTTTCAGTTCCTTCACAAAAGTAAACCATAGTTTTTTCCTTCTTTCTTCTTTACCATATTCGTTTCTCAGAATTAACATTTTATAAATACTCCAAAGAGCAATAGTAATTATGTCATCGATCTCATTTTCTTTGTAATTTTTCATCAAAATATTAATATTAAAACACATGTCAACATTGTATACATATTTAACCATAATGAATAAAAAATTTTCTTCTGTTAAAAGGATTTCATAAAATAATTTACTAGAACAGTCTTGAAGTTGTGTTTCTTTTGCACAGTGACGCAATGGTATTTTCGGAATGTCTAACGTACTTCCCTCTTTTAAATTATTCATCCACACTTTTGGTGTCGTCTTTTGTATTTTAGAATAGTCAAACAAGGCTGTCGCTTTTGTTCTCTCAGACTGCATTTTTTTCTTTTAGTTGCGTGAGAGTTACAAATCTTCCATCCATGCAAATGTCTGAAAGAAAAATTATCCTACTTACATACCAATCTCTGTAGAAAAGTGGTTGCTTATTATGAACAAATATTTGTTATACCATAAAATCTGTTTATTTGAATATAAATCTTCTCTTCTAATAATATTTTAAATGTGACCATGCTTGTAAAATTTCGACATAAAATCTTGCAATTTGTCAACAAACCATTTTCTATCATGTACTATCCATGTTACAGTTTAAAATTAGTCTGAGACCTCCAAGTCTTTCAAAATACAATAAAGCAAAATCCTTCCAATAACAACATGTATCATCAAACATTCTGCCAGCCATTTCAATCTAAAACTCTGTATAATATTGAATGTTGATCATTCTATACCACCAAGTTCATAATTTACCTAGTTGCTCGTTTCACTTTGTCAACTATTGCATTCCATAAAAATTGGTAAATATCTTTTCCAATTTTTTATAACATAATCAGGAACTGAGCAAAACATAATCAAGTAATTATTTGACTAATGAGTAAGTCTTATAATGAGACCCTCCTATTATTGTAAGATCTTTTCCTCCAATTATCTACAATCCTCTTATCTTTGTAATTTGTTTCCCAGTTCATTCACAACCCTATCTAAGTCATGATCTATATATACTCCTAAATATTAATACAACCTTTTGTCCAATGTAAATCGTATTCTTCAAAGTTCCAATCATTTTTTGTAGAACCTAACCATTTTAACATTGTTTTGTGTTTGTTAACCACTGGACCAGCTACGCTTCCAAATTATCTAATTCATCAAAATGTATTTCATAGAAGACTTCTCTCTAAAAACACAGATGTATCATCTGCATATTGTAGAATTTTTAATTCAATTCTTTCGTATTTCCAAATAGAATCCCTTTGATTTGTTATTTTCTGATCTTTCTGCTAAAATTTCTACAACTAAGATAAACAACATGGCCGATAGAGGGCAGCCTTGCCTTATACCTCTACTGATTTTAAAATTGTTCGTTTTCCACCCATAATTAATATAGAACTCTCCACATTTCTATACATTAATTTAACCCAGCTTCGAAATTAACTCGAAATCAAAATTAAGCAGGCATTTTTCAATAAAATCAAATTCAACAGTATCGAATGCCTTTCGAAAGTCTATCAGCATTAACGCACCTTCTAAGTTATATTTTTTCATAATCAAATATGTCTTGTGTTAGTCTAATATATAACCACTCATCTTTGCTTAATATAACCAACTTGGTTGTTATGAATAATTTTTGTAACACTTTCTAAATCTATTTGCTAAGCAGCAGCCATTATTTGTAGTCATAAATTTAACAATGTTATGGCCTCCAATTATTTAAATCTTCAGTCTCTCCTTTTTTATATAACGTAATATTCCCAGTCGTTGCGTTTGGACATAACTTTGTTACTGTAATTTCATTAAGAGCATTAACCAAAATAAATTCAATATCAGCCCAAAACTCTTGTAAAATTCAACGGATAGACCATCTCCTCCCGGAGCCTTATCTTACTCAGTTTAAAAGCAGCTTTACGACACTCTGAATATGTAATAACCCTTCACACAATTTTTATCCGATCATTTAACTTATTCACATCAGAGCTTTCAAAAATTTGTTATATCTTCTTTTTGCACTGTTACTTGTATACAGCTGTTCATAAAATGACACAATCCCATTTAGTATCTGTTATCTTTCGTAATAATCTTTATATCTTTCGAAGTCTGTAATGTTTCTTTTCTGTGCATTTTCTTTTCTAGTCCTATGAAATATTTGATTTTCTCACCCTTTCCAACCATTTGACTCTAGATCTCACAGTTGCTCCTTTGCATTCTCTTTTATACAATTCGTTAGATATTTTCAATACGTAGTACTCATCTTATCATTTCATCAATATTTTAGTCATCATTTTCGGTCGTATTTAACAAACTTTCCTCTAGACTTTCTTTAACCCTTTGTTTATCCTCTTGCAGACACAGTATATTGTGTAAATTCACGACACTTAATTTTTATATTCCCATCGTTCACAAAAACTAACATTCATCTTTTCAACATTCTTATAATTTGTTTTATCTTATTTTATACAAGACATCTTTAAGAATATAAGTATTTAACTTCCAGTATCCTGGGCCTTTATCCTCCTCCCTATCATAACATTTAGGAAGATAGCATTGTGGTCGCAGCGTACCGCTGGCCGTATGCACACTTGCCCGTTGACACTTTCACATTTTTGGTCCCGCACTGCCCCGCATTGAATGCGTGCCAGTGCGTGACAGTGCGTGCCACTCAGTGACACGCACTGGCATGCATAGTTCCCGCATTTTCAGCATTGTTCACGCATAGTTCACGCATAGTTCACGCATAGTTCACGACTATTTCACAAGTAGTTTGCGCATTAACTATAAAAATAAAAAAAAAAAAAAAAAAAAAAAAAAACAAGGCAGACGTCTATTCGCTCTCGTTTTTCATTAATTCAGCATAACTATCGTCATTAAGATGTTGAATTCTGAAGAACTAATTTAGAAGAGAGAAGGTGTTTATATGTAGCTGCAGGAGCATTAATAGTTTATCAACAAGAAAGAGATCTTGAAAAAGACGAGAAGAGGAGAAAAAAAGTAAAAAGAAAAAGGAGGACATTGTGGGTGAGAGATTGGCTGTCAAGACGCCACATCTACGGACATTTTGATCATTTACTGGCAGAGCTGCATAGGGAGGATCAAAAGAGCTATAAGAATTTCTTGAGAATCACTCCTGATCTGTTTGAGGAAATGGTTGAAAAGCTAACGCCTCATCTGGAGAAGAAAACAACGTTCATGCGAGAACCACTAGAAGTTGGACTGAAACTAGCCGTCACTCTCTGTTTCTTGGCAACAGGAAATTCATATGCTACATTAGAGTACAGCTTTCGAGTTGAGAAAAGCACCATATCGAGATTTATTCCCGAAGTATGTAATGCACTCATTAAAGTGTATAAAAAGGAAGTACTCAGCTGTCCAAAAACTGAAGATGGGTGGAAGGATGTGGCCAAGAAGTTCAGTTCCAGATGGAATTATCATAATTGCCTTGGTGCCGTCGACGGCAAACACGTGGCAATCAGGAAGCCGCCAAAGTCTGGGTCCTTGTACTTTAATCCACAGTATTGTTCTCATGGCTGTAGCAGATGCCGAATATAAGTTTCTGTATGTGGATGTTGAAGCAGAGGGTGGCTCTTCAGATGGTGGAACTTGGAAAAACTGCAACTTGTATGATGCCATAGAAGGGGAAAGAGCAGGGGTGCCGCCAACGGAACCAAAGCCCATTGACGAATGCTCCATTACCTTCGATTGGGTGCGTGCACGAATGGCATTTGCGATTGAAGCCCTGGCTATAGAGCCCTTCTCACATAGGTCCCAATTCATGAAAGAGATCATCTTCAGTTATAGACTAAGCCGAGCTAGCGAGTAGTGAAAACTCGTTTGGTATTTGGCTCAGGTAGGTTCTCCTTTCTGTATTCATTTCTTTCTGCATTCTCAGTGCCTATTGCTTTAAAAGTTCAAGCATATTGATATCAATATATTAACTTCCCCAGAAAGGAGTTGTTATCATAATAACCCGCTTGTTTAAACAGCAGCAAACGTAAATATTTTATATGGTGTTTATATCAACCAACATGTTGCTATTTCTGCAGACTTACGCGCAAATATCCATGCGAGACTGCAATGCTCTAACCAATCTGAAATGATACACATGGGCTTCGGAACGGGGGCTTGGGGGGCGACCACCCCCCAAAAAAAAAAAATATTGGGGGGCTGAGATATCGTTAGAGCCCCCCAATATTTTGATGCCGCACAGATATCGCGATCGCCCTATAATAAAATATTATTTGATCAGATGATTTGTACATTATTCTTTTGTTTTATTTGTGAAGGGGACTCAGACATAATTAAGCCCTCACATAATCTTACTAAGGAATCATTGGCTCCCACCAATCTTTTAGATAAAAAGTATTATTTATTTAAAACAATATTTAGCTCGCGCTGCGCGCTCGCATATCATTTTTTAAAAGTATATTATTTTTTTTTAATGAACAAAGAACTACCATCTAGGTGTTGGAGCTCCCATTGACCCCCCCCCTGGTGTTTGAGAGGGGTAATTGATATGTTTGAGCCCCCCCCACCCACCCTTCTGTTCATAATTTGTTTTGAAATGCTCATATTTCAATTTTCTCTTGACAAAATTTTTAGCTCATGCTGCTCGACTCCAAGATCGATCGCATGTTTTCTCTCTGTTTGATCTTTGTTTTATAATGACAAGGGTCCCTAATATTAGGGATGTCCACTAAAATTTTAAGTTATTAAGTTGTTTTTGCTAGGCTTATTGGATAGAGCATTTTAAAAGAAAGATTTTGTAGTTGAATTATCACAATTGGATGTTCCATTTCAAGATATGACCCAAAGAGTGTCTCAGATTACCAATGAGCTGCTAGAACACTTTTACAAGTTTCAGCAAAGCCGAAAATGCAATAAAAGCTCAAGTTATGGTCCCTTTGTCTTTGATTTTCAAAAATCATACCAAACATTTCTTATGTGTGTATCAAACATGAAATAAAGATTATAGTACCATAAATTGAGGCGTAATGAGTAGAGTTATACAAAAAGTTATGGTCATAAACGAATGTTTGACAGGTATGTTTACCGTAACTGGACCAATAGACCCCCGTTGGCAAAAAAATATCTCCTAAGCATGTTCAATAGGAACACCCTAGACAATAGGCTTTTCATGTGGTGTGCTCAGAGTGCTAAGTGTTGAGAGGGTAGAGTAATTTAACAATCAATTAAAATTGACCCAGTGTAAATCGTTGCTTACTTTCTGTTTCACCCCAACTACATTTTTTTGTTCACAGAAAAGGTACTACGCAATTTTATAACGAATCCCTTCCTTAATCTGAATCTATTACCCAAACTCATGAGAAATTCAGTCATAACACATCATCCACACACAAGTCAATCACTTGGATACAACGCTTAGTTGTTTTCATCTGCAATTTTTTTAACAGCGAAAAGTTTAATAACGCTGCTAGTATTTCTAAGGAAAAACACTGGATGGATATCCATGCAATGACAATCGAAGAGCGTTTTTTATTGAAGAATTTGTGCTATCCTCTCCTGTGTATATTGAGTAGGCAGTGCATGTGGTTATTGTTTGCATGTTACATGCAGGGTGAACTACATCCATACAGTGAAGTGGAAACCGTTCTAGTGGCTTTTTGCTGTTGTGTGGCCATCCCTACTAATATATTGGTTGGGGCTCAAACAATTAGCGCTTATGCACACTTTTCAGGTTGATATATCAACAATTTTCAGCTCGCGCTTTGCACTCGCATTGTTTAATGAGATAAATATCTTCTTTATAAGCATAGCACAAGAAGCGCTTAGAATGCACACTTTTCAGGTTGCTATATCAAAAATTTTCAACTCGCGCTTCGCACTCGCATTGTTTATTGAGATAAATATCTTTTTTATAACCATATCACAAGAAGCGCTTAGAATGTACACTTTTCAGGTTGCTATATCAAAAATTTTCAGCTCGCGCTTCGCGCTCGCATTGTTTAATGAGATAATATATTCTTTGTAACATAGCGAAAAAATATTTAAATGCACTGTTTTCAGGTTGATATATTCAAGATTTTCAGCTCGCGCTTCGCGCTCGCATTATTAAATGAGATAAATATCGTCTGTATAAGCATTGCACAAGAACCACTTAGAATGCATACTTTTAAGGTTGATACATAAAAAATTTTCAGCTCGCGCTTCGCATTCGCATTGTTTAATGAGATAAATATCTTTTTTTGTAAACATAACGAAAAAAAGCTTAAAATGCACTGCTCTCAGGTTGATATATTCAAAATTTTCAGCTCGCGCTTCGCGCTCGTATTGTTTAACGAGATAAATATCTCCTTTATAACCATATCACTGAAGCGCTTAGAATGCTTTTCAGGTTGCTATATCAAAAATCTTCAGCTCGCGCTTCGCGCTCGCATTTTTTTAATGAGATAATATCTTCTTTGTAACATGGCGAAAAAAATAATTAAATGCATTGTTCTCAGGTTGATATATTAAAAAATTTCAGCTTGCGCTTCGCGCTTGCATTATTAAACGAGATAAATATCTTCTTTATAAGGATAGCAAAAAAAAAAACGCTAAAAATGCACTGCTTTCAGGTTGATATATCAAAAAAGTTCAGCTCGCACTTCGCGCTCGCATTATTTAATGAGATAAATATCTTATCTCTTTTATAACCATGGCACAAAAAGCGCTTACAATGAACACTCTTAAAAATTTTCAGCTCGCGCTTCGCGCTCGCATTGTTTATTCAGATAGTTATCTTCTTTGTAAACATAGCGGGAAAAAACGCTTAAAATGCAGTTTTTCAGGTTGAAAAAAAAATCGGCTCGCGCTTCGCGCTCGCATCGTTTGATGAAATAAGCATCTTTTTTATGTTCTGGCACAAAAACGCATTGTCTTTAGTTTGATATATCAAAAGTTTTCAACACATCCAAGATATCAACAGATTTTTTTTAAAAATTTAATAATAACCCTCTTAAAGTGGGAATAGAATTTTTTTTATTAAAAAAAAATAAATAATAAAAATAAATAATAAAAAAAAAATTTTTTAAAGAAGACTTCGGCATTTTCAAAAACTCAGTAAACGTAAGTTGGGGGGGGGGGTAATTTAAACAAAAAAAATCCCAATAGTTGAGTGAAAATGAGCCCCCCCATCCGAAAATGCTTCCGAAGTCTATGACACCAAGCAGAATTGCTCTTTTGTTTGTATTTATTATAGTGATCTTTTTCTTTAGTATTTCAGTATATCTATTTCTCCAAATAACAAGTACAATATTTTGTTTTTACTCCAATGAAGCGTGATTATTTTAAATCAAGATTCGTATGTACAGATCATAAAAAATATATATATATTTCATATTGATGGGCTCTTGTTTTATGGTATTTACTTGATTTAGGTTCAGAATGTTTCCTGACTACAACTTTCCGCAGCAAGCCCCCGCAGCTAACAATTGGACGTTCTTGAATCGTTTTAAGACGTTCCAAGTTTCGTTTTCTAACTATGGAGTTTTTTGTTCAAAGTTTAGAAACGTCTTTTTGTGGAGGTTTTGGACGTTAATACATACGTTCCAAATGGA
>CALNVZ010000218.1:1957347-1985743 GCA_940671915.1 Paracentrotus lividus | reverse complement strand
AGATGCTTGTGTATAGCTAAATACATCTCTTCATGTAGAAGCGGCTTTCCTTCGGGCACGTCTCTATTCTTCAGGAAGACTGGTTTGACCTCTGTGTCACCTCTCTCCCCGCCTATGCTAGCCGTGTCACGTGCCGGTCTGTGAGTGGCGCTTGCGTGCGTGGCACCCGACATAGCGTCAATCTCAACTGGCCGATTGGAATTGCGGCTTTCATTCATGATATCACTTTAGTCTGTTAGTCAAACTATCTATAACCGATTCAGTTCAAAGCTATAATATAATATTATCGATAATGTCTTTCTGGAATTACACTCACCAATCTTCAAATGTCCAAAAAAGGTAAATTAGTTGTCAAATCCCGGGAAGACGTGTCTAGATCGTAATCTTGACGAGCGCCCTCCACTTTTTTTCTAACCCTAACCCTACTCTTAATCATATCCAAATCCTAATCTATGACTGCACCTGGTTTCCAAATGAGGCTACCGAGAAAAAATTAATCGTAACTTTTAATCAATCGTAAGTCTTTGTGTTACAGGGCATAGATCTGTTGTCATAAGGTATCCTTCAAGTTGCTGCAATAGATTTACGACATAACCAACATAAATCGACATTAAACACCGTTTCTGTGAGGTCGTATTAAAGATAATTAGGTATAATTACTCTTTACATTAACTGCATCAATCATAAACCACATAATTTCAAAAGGGACAGATGAAATATTTGGAGAAGGAAACGGGTCTAAAGACCTTGATTGACAAAATCGTATCTGTTGCATGATGCCTCCAGCAGCTGCCAAAGATCTCGAAGGGGATTTCAAATAATTATATGAAGCGAAGATGTGTGGCGACCTCGCATTGTCATTTGATGGCATGGTAGCATCTAACAAAAGTGGGTACAGCTGAACCCCCCCCCCCCTCCCCTTTCCGGCTCCCCGACCCCTGTATTACAGTCAACCATTTCTAAGTCGAATCTGATGGGATTTACCGAATAGTTTCGACTTACAAAGAATTTAAGGGTTAAAACAAAAGTATATACAGTGAAGAGGACTTGAAAATACTTGGGCGATTATTCGCATTCTGCGAGTTCAACTTGGGAAAGGTTGACTGTAATACATTAATCATGTTTCCAATTCATACAGGCATATTATTCTTTGATGTACCGTGCATGGCGGCGTTTCGAGGGGGGGGGGGGTCTCTCCATAAGCACATTCTATACAACTGTATTTCCCGATAAATGACAAGTGACATGGAACGGTGAAAATTGAATTAATTTATATCAACTTCACAGATGGAGCGACTAGAAACGAATTACCTATCTGACATACCATCATAATTCTGGTCGTTGGTAATTATTCATTGACGAGTTTTCCATGATCCTATTTAAACACCTAAAGGCGCAGTCATATTTACCCATGGTACCCCTGTATGGCAAGTCGAAAAAGAGTCATTGTCTGTTTTTATACGCACCACAACTTATGAAAATGATATAAGACACACCGCACGGGCAAATGTGACCGTGACACTACAGGCAAATCACACCAGTGAAACCGACGCAAGACGACACCAAACCGAACAAATATTACATTACCATGAATGGCAAGCTAGTGGTCGGTTTGGAATCGGTTTCACATGGTGTGACTCGGTCACTCGGCTATTATGGAGCGCAGAGATGGGGAAAACATCAGCAGATTCACTTCACTGATACTTTGAACTCGACTTACATTTCAGGCAATTTTTATTTAACCACCTAAAATCATAATCTCCAAATCATGTGGTGCTGTGATCAGAAGTGGCAGCTCAATTTTATACCAAAAATATTAATTCACCATAGCAACACAGAGCGTGACATTTACATAAAAGGCGCTTCCATTCAGGCCCCAGGCATTCATTTGATTTACAGATATTCTCCGCCAAGTGGGATACATTTCAGTTGTTCATGTGTTCCAAGATCATAAAGCAAGGAGTATTATTACATACTTGGTGTTTGCATCTAAAATTATCCTTCTACGGGCTGGATATTTTAATTATATCTCGACTGTGTGTTTGTATAACAACATTTAAGAATTAAGAATCTAACACTTAGACCATTAGTGTAATAAGATATTTTTATTAAGTTTGTATTTTTGCAAGTTATCTCACATTCGCACACTCTATCCCTCCCTTCCTTTCGTCTGTCTCTCTCTCTCCCTCTCTCTCTCTCAATATTCTTTTATCACTTTCTCAATTTTCACCTCTCTCCTCCCCCACCTCTCTCTCTCTCTCTCTCTCTCTCTCTCTCTACTTTGTATTTGTTTCTCTTTCTTCTCTCTCATACAAATACACACTCCCTAAAACAACAAGCAACAAATCTTTTAAGACCTATGATGTAGCATTGTTTGAGGCATAAATATTCTTATATTGTTCATCTTTATGCCTACAAGAAATTAATGAAACACTGCCAATAGACCCCCAAAATGACAGCTTTGTTACTTTTGTCACTGATTCAAGTATAATACAGATACCAAAAGCAAATTCAACAAATGTTTACGTTTCATGTAATTTATTCAGCAACATGATGTGTATTGCACATGTTTCTAAAAGAAAACAGATTGATTTTGCAAAATCTAAAATCATTTCGGCAATTTCACTGTCAAAGAGTTACGCAAAGGGTTTCAACAACATAAAAATGTAAATAGAATTAACTGAAATTTCATGTGAGATTTGATTTTCTGTACTTCTGGTTTCGATAAAAACAATATAATTCTTTCGTATTTGGGGTCACTTATACACATGCAAATTGCCCATTCACATAAGTAACATAATGATCATCATCACTACTCTTAAGTAAAAAATTTCAAGGCACAACATGATCGTTACTGTTAATTTGTATTTTCTTCCTTTTTTTATTGTTCTTTCCTACTCTCCTTATTTGGCCTTTGTCTTTTCCTTCCCTTCCTCTTCTTCCAATTCTTCTATTTTGTTTCTTCTTCCTCATTTTTTCCTCCTCCATATCCAAGACGTATCAGAGCCTGATTTACATCTCTCCTAAAAGTAAATACAATTTTCCATGTTTATCTGGGTATTTATGCATTTGGCAATTTGTGCAATTCATAATACATGCGCTAACACTGTTCATTATCATGAGAGGCCTACTGGGCCGACAACTACAGTGCGTTTATCTTCAGCATCTTTGAAGCAGCACTTCAACTGGAAGAAAAAGAAAAAGAAGAACTTCTGACTATTTTTCTTCTTTTTTTTTAATCAGTGTAAATTGCATGCATCCAGATTAAGAATTCAAAAATTAAAGAAACATTTAACTGAACGATGAATCTCATGCCCAGGGAATTTAAAAACTAAACTTCTCTATGACTGGATTTGTCCTTTTTTCCAAACATCTCAGATGACACTTGCAGCTGATCATCTAACTATCAATCTGCAAGCACTCTCCATCATCAAAGCTTCAAAGATCCAACCTGCAGAAAAGATTTTCAAAATGGAAAAACAAAACAAAACAATTATGCACAAATTCTTTGGGGCCACTTGCTCTGGGAGTGCCCTGTCATTTTAACCCCTAAAAAAATGAAATACCTAACTACAACCATGCAACATCTTATTTGACACCTTGCTGAACACTATGGCCAACTGAGACTCACAATATTAACATGGTCCATAGAAAGCTTCAGAGATTTAAAAAAAAACAAAAAAACAAGTAAATACGTGGATAGATGTGTCAGTTTTCCAATTGATTAATAAACTGAAAATAAACATGCTGAGAACACTGCAGGATTAGCTGGGAATATGGCCCCTCCAAAAAAGGATTACTTTTTCCAATAATACACACTGTATATTTAATTTAATTTCTCATATCCACAAATCAACACTCACTAGAAATCCATTCATCTGTCTCATAGAGGGAGGGGCTTGAAGGGTACTGGTTGCTAGTAGCGATCCTAGTTGTAGACACGCCTCCATGGTAGGTGTGATGCCGTGTACCATGAGATCTCGGTTCAACTCTTGACCTAACCTGTAAGAATGGGAAAGTGTGACAAGGTTCAAAATTAAGAGTAGATGAATGATGTACCAGGGCCCTGCAACACAAAGGTTTGTGATTAATGCAAATTTGAATGAAAGGTTGTAATCGGTTACTGATTCGTCTTTTGAACAAAAAGTACAAGGCATGCAACAAGTTATACAACGATTGTGATTGGCTATGCTACTTTGTAATTGATTGCAAACCTTTGCGTTACAAAGCCAAGGACGAGTCCCATGTTGTGGTCCTGAGATGTCATGGCGAAACACAAATGAAATGTTGGTTTACAGTATATGAGAAATGGTTCATGTGTACTCTGTACCAATCCAAATGATGAATAAGCTTGAGAGAAGTTGCTGAGGAGACAATACTTAATAATGGGGGCTTGTCCAGGAGTCAAACCCAGGACCTCTCCATTACAATGGAAAGTGGGTTATTGCAGAAGATCTGATGAGATGGGTACTCTACATAAGAACCTCTTTGCCTGGTTCATGCCAAAAAGTTTGCAAATATTTCTGTTGCAGATCAGACACTTATTGTGTGATTACTTCAAAGCATATGACTCTCTTAAAATATTATTCAGGAGGGGAAGATTTTACCACATGTCAACAAAGGGGTATATAAAACAAACAAAACAAAAAACAAAACAAGAACAACTTTGAGGCCAAAGTCCAACTTCTTTTTTCAGATTCATTATGTAAAAATTCAACTCTGAAAATTTATGACGAACTGTGAGCATCGGAATAGCTCAAAGGAATATCTTTCTCAGGTAGGCTAAGGAACAAGTTACTCACATTCTCAGTAATTATAACAGACATTTTGACTGCTGTATTGTGTAGGGAGTGCTAAACTCACTGACCTTGATCTACATTGTACACACATTAATAAAGTGATCAAAGGGGTAGACAAAGAAAAAAACACTATCCTACTTCTTTTTCAGATAATTTAGGTTTAATTTTAATTTTTATAATTATGATGAACTATAACGAGCATTGGAATAGCTCAAAGGAAATCATGCCACGTGAGCTAAGGAACATGTTATTCCAATTTTCAGTAATGACATTTTGATTGCTGTATTGTTTAGGCAGTGTTAACATCATTACCCTTGATCCACACACATTAACAAGATGATCAAAGACTGTTGGGAGGGGGGGGGAGCTTCCAATGTGCGTAACAAAAGAAAATGTACTAATGCGCAGACATCTGCAGACATGGCTCATTACATAGCCAATTGAAAGCCCTGGACAGCTATGGCCGCCATAATTTACATTGCTCTGAAGTTGGATTGTATAAGTGGTGTATAAAAGGTGTATAATTGGTGATATGAGGGGGAAAAAAAAACAAATACAAAAACAAACAAAAAATTGGGAGCTATGTCCACTTTTTCATAACCACTCTTTCATAACCACAGATTGGTTATAAAAAGTTGTGACAAATTGTAAGCAATCGAAATAGCTGGAGCTAATCAGGTGAGCTAAGGAACATGTTACTCCCATTCTCAGTAATGAATACAGACATTTTGACTGCTGTATTGTTTAGGTAGTGTTAACATCATCAACCTTGATCTACACACATTAATAAGGTGATCAAAGACGGTTATTAATATCTCCATATTGACGTCATCTCAAAGTGACATAACCTTAGCACATCACCATTAGTCAAAGTTATCATAAGTTACGTTCACACGGTCAGCCTTAACTCCAAGTTAACCTCGAGAAATAAATTCTTGGAGTTAACTTGGAGTTAAGACATGTGAGAACACACTCAGGATTTATGACCTCAAGAATTAGTCGATAATTATCACCCTGACAGATTTAAGGGTTTAGGCATGAAACCCCCAAGGGCTGGGTGGTCAACTCATGCCTACTGCTATAGGATTTAATTCTTAAGGTTACATAACCTCCAGAATAATACGCACTCAGTGTGAACCAGACTCAGGATCAAGGTTTAATTCTCAAGAATAAGAAACTTTAGGAATAAAAATCCTGATGGAACCATGTGAACACAACTATAACTTAAGCACATCACTATCAGTCTTAATTAGTTATGATAGTCAATTAGAACGTATGCTGAAGTCATTAGACCCAGGCATATATTGTGTGAAGTCATAATAGCAAGTAGCGTCCCTAGTAGAGCATAGGAAAATGATCCTGTAGTAGTGTCAAGGGGTTATAATGGGGATAGAATTATAAACAGTGGGGATTAAATTGACCCTTTGCAGAATGATGCAATTAACATATGTACTATTTGTGACCCAACAGCTATAACTGCATATCAAAATATAGGTAATTCAATAGAGGAGCGATATTTCAAGCAATTATTTTGGATATCTATATGTAATATAATAATTATGAATGATACCTAAATTCTACTATCACAGGTGTCTTGCATTTTGTGCATTGGTACAAAATCCAAATTTTAGAAAAACTTGCAAAAATGGGATTTTGTACTTGTTAACCTTTATTTCCAAGTTGCAAAAGAGAGGAGTTCTTCTTAAATTCAAATTGCCAAAATAAATGAGCTTGGAATATGGTTCCTCTAATATTGGATGACCTATATTTCTATACACTCATGGCCTGATAAGGGAGGTCGGACTGTACAGGTACATGCTTTTTCTTTGAAGAACACCCAAATAAAAGCTTGATCTCTAACCTTTGACCTGTGTCACTGACGCATGTCTGATACAGGACCTTGACGATGGGTTGACTCTTCAGCTGGACTTCTGATACAACGCCCTCTGGTGATGGAGACGGGGAAGGTTGATGGGGAGATGGAGAGACTGTTTGTTCTTTGTACATAGAGGGAGCTCTTCCACTTAGGAGTTTGGTGTCTATGCCCAGCAGCAAATCTAAGGAGAAAAGATGATTTCATATTTTGCTTCAGCAAGAATTGCTCAAGTATAACCCTGGACTTCACACTATACCCTGTAACGGCTTGTATTTTTGTTCGACGCATAATGTGACATAAATGCATTTTTTCAGTCTGTGACCAATCTTTGACGTCACCATCCATAACATGTGACTGGGGTTTGAACCCTGGTTTGATCTGCATCAGTTTGGAGGCTAGTTTTCCTTTCCATAATTAAAAATTTTAGGTATTTTCTCTGAATAGGCCTGATATGAGTCGGACCGAGGTTCGAATCTCAGTCACGACCTGTGGATGAATCCATGAATATTATGATTCATCCAGTATAGATTTGACAATATTAGTCCGTTATGAATCTTTTACTGGAAATGAAAAAAAATTGTAACTATGAACTTACAATTTTCTGAACTCGCAACGTTTCACCAGCTGCTACTGGCTTCATCTGGCGAATGAGACTCCAAAACGTCTTTCCAAGCGACTTGGCTCCAAAATCAGTCTACCGTATCGTCACTTGGTTCACCAGGGGCGGGAAAATTAGTCACGTGAGAGACGGCTTGGAACTTCCCGTAGAATTCGGTCCCAGGCGTGAGATAACTGAAACCGTAAACCTCCTCTCCGACAACAACAGCTCTTCTTTAAAATGCACCAAGGATGATTAAAAATGAAGTTTGTTTCGAATACAAATCCCTTTGGAATAATAATCACACTATGATTAGGAAGAGCTGATTAACTCCGTGTTAAACGTTTCCCAGTATGGTTGCAAATTTTGTTGGTGGCATCTCTCGGTGCGAAAATGCGATAAAATATTTCTTCCTACTTCTTCTGGTACTTTCGAAGGGAGCGATTATTCGAGTTCTGCTTCTAAATCGTGTGAAATTGAATTCAATTCCTGATTATCAAGAAAGAGCTAGATAATGCTTTATGTGTTTGATTCAACGTACAAGAGCTTAAATCCAATAGGTCTTAAGTATCCCAAATACGATTAATCCAAAAGAAGATTATGATGAAAAGAGATCTGTAATTGTTTGAAGATTATTTCAAGGTTTTCCTCTCCGAAATCACCGTTAACCAAATCAGAACTGGTTAACAATTTACAAAGCGTGACAAAAATCCGTCGTCCGACTTTAAATTTATGAGAAGAAATAGCCAGGAAAGATTCGAAAGAATCAACGATGTCTGCTGTTTATTAAATGAAGTCGAATACGGCTTTGAGGCCGATAGCTACATCCAATCCAAAGTAATGCGATGTGTTATGAGTGTGTGTTATCGTGTATGCTTTCTATGGTTGTGTAAAGAGAGTGAGAAATAGACAGATATAACACTGTGACGCAACTATGGCGCTTTGGGGGGTTCGCATTTTCGCACGCTTCTCCGCCTCTGCAAGTATAACAACCGCTGAGAGATGCCAATAAGTTAAATGCGGCTGTAAAATGCGTCACTTTTCGATTACTTAGGAGGTATTATGTATGATTCAAAATGGGGTCATCCCGATAGTCCGCGAGTCCGTTAGTCCGCGGGTCCGATAGTCCACGGGTCCGTTAGTCCGCGGGTCCGATAGTCCGCGGGTCCGTTAGTCCGCGGGTCCGATAGTCCGCGGGGGGGGGTGATGTTTGTTACTCTGAAGGTCTGTTATTCCGAAAAATAGAATGAGGTTCGTTATTCCGAAAATTGAAAAGCTACGTTAGTCCGAAAATAGAAAAGGTTCGTTAGTCCGAAAATAAAAAAAAGGTTCGTTATTCCGAAAAATAGAATGAGGTTCGTTATTCCGAAAATAAAAAAAAGTTTGTTATTCCGAATTTTTGTTATATCCAAAAATAGAAAAGGTTTTTCATTCCAAAAATAGAATGAGGTTCGTTATTCCGAAAATAGAAAAAGTTTTGTTATTCCGCAAAATAGAAAAAGGTTCGTTATTCCGAAAATAGAAAAGGTTTGTTCTTCCGAAAATAGAATAAAGGTTTGTAAGTCCGAAAATAGAAAAAAAAGTTTCGTTATTCCGAAAATGAAATAAGGTTCGTTAGTCCGAAACTGAAATAATCTGTGGCGAAGCCGGGAAAATGGAAAGGGCAGGGGTGGTGGAGGGGGAGGGTAGAATCACCATTGTTGTTCAGTTGTTGATTCCGCAATTAAATCCGCCCGCCTATCGACGTATTAGCGGCGAGTTGTTCCGATAAAGAATAAGTTCCGCTTTTAAAAACGGGCCGTTATCACCCTTGACTAAATAACTAATTCCATAATTATATCCACTCCGTTTTTATTTCATGAATAAGGATTTTTGAAACATTATCGGCGGCGACTTGTTAATCTTCCGATAAATATTAATTTCCGCTGATAATGTTTTAAATAATTTCTTTCATAAATAAATACGGAACGAATAAAATTGCAGAATTAATTATTTAGTTATTGAGTGATAACGACCCAATTTTAAAAACGAAACTTATTCTTTTTTGGAAGAATTCGCCATCGATAACGTCGGGAATTAAATTCTTCATTAAAAAACGAAAACAATTATGGAATCAATTATCTAGTTATGGCCTGTTTAACGGCCCGATTTTAGAAGCGAAACTAATTTTTTATCAGTAAAAATCGCCATTGATAATTTTGTGAAATAAATTCTCCGAAAATCAAAATTTAACAACAGGAGCTGTTAAATAATGACACCCCCCCCCCAAAAAAAAAGTATCCATCTAAGTATTCTATTTTCGGACTAACGAACATTTTCTATTTTCGGAATAACGAACCTTACTTCATTTTCAGACTAATGGACCTTATTTCATTTTCGGACTAACGAACCTTATTTAATTTTCGGATTAACGAACCTCATTATATTTTCAGAATAACGAACCTTTTCTATTTTTGGATATAACAAAAATTCGGAATAACGAACCTTTTCTTTTTTTAGGAATAACAAACCTTTTCTATTTTCCGAATAACGAACCTCATTCTATTTTTCGGAATAACGAACCTACAGAGTAACCAAACCATCAACCCACCCCCCGCCGCGCGGACTATCGGACCCGCGGACTATCGGGCTGTAACCATAAATGCATAAATGAGACTTGCGGTCTTGACCTGTGCCGAGGATTTAGCCGAAGACATTAGCAAGGTCCACATATGCATAGGATAGGACGTGTAGTCAGGGCTGTGAGGGCTAAATAGTGGTTGGTTGGTGCAGATTCTTCTAAAAGCGCCAAATTTGGTACATAGGTGGCCCTATACCATACTCTTTCCATTTTTGATGGGCGCCAAGAAGGGCGCCAAGAAGGGCGCCCCCTGTGTCAGCCATAGTGGTCAAATCCAAAATGGCTGCCCTCTGATTGAAGTTTCTCAAGGAAAAGGGCTAAAATGACATAGATTGATAATATTTTCTGGTTTTATGGCTTACTAAATATGACTATGATATTGTTCCATCGATCTAATGTAATTATTTTGCTGTGGGAGCATCAAAATAGTCGTTTTTTGATAAAAACCTGAATTTATGTGAAAAAAGGCCCCTGTATGTTAAGAACCCCCTAGTATGTATTAAAAGAGAAAGGATCTGTATTTTGGCACATAGGTTGCCATTGATGGGCGCCATGAAGAGCGCCCCCAAGGATAGTCATCATGGGCAAACCTAAAATGGCTGCTAACTGAACGAAATTTCTAAGAAAATACACTTTGATTGTTTTTGATTGAATAAAACACTTAATCTAAAAAAAAAAGGTTTCAAGGATAAAAGGCTATTGAAATGATAGAGGTTCTTATCATTATGGGTTTTATGGCTTACTGAATGTGAATATGGTGCTATTCCATCAATGTGGTGTCATAAACTTTCAATATGGGGGTTTCAAATGGTTATAAACCAGGTCTTTTAGGGCAAAATGTCCATTCTATATGAGGAGTCCCTATAATGTCATCATCAATGATGTTCCATTATCACCTAGTTTGAACAATACCATACCTGTTTCACATTTCAAAAATGGCACCCATGAGGCAGCCATGATGGTCAATTCCAATATGGATACTCGAAATGAAATGAAATCTTGTACAAAAAGGCTTGATAAAACCCCAAAATACATGTTTAAGGGGTTGTGGGGATCAGAAACTTTTAATCTGATGTTTTTCTCTTGATCTGAAGTAATTTTGTATTCGTAAACTGCATTTATGCCTGGCTGTGGCCCATTGGGGTGCTGGAATGGTTAGAATGACAGGAGCTAAAATGAGACAAAAGGGTCCTTCTTTATGAGGGACCTCTATAATGTTCTGTTCCATTCACAGGATTTTAATTTTTTAAGATTAGAGTCTTCTTCTCACAGTACAGTTTGTTTTTGTTCAATAGACTGGGGCACACCCTAAAAACTACTGTCATTGTCGCTCTTTTCGAAAGTGCGATCCAGTGCATAATAATAATATTATATTATATTCTACAACAGTGTTGTTGATCTTGAACACTCTCCTTAAACTGGAAGAGAAGGCCATTCAAGTTATTGATGGTCTCCTATAGTATTGCTTTGAGGTACAATGATAGTGATGGAGGACACAACTTGAATATTCATATTTGACCCTTTTCTAGGTGGTATTTTATATTATGGGTGGATTTTTTTTCGGCTATTGTTTGCAATTTGTTTCCATATATGGAAAAAATACATCCCATTCTCCGCCTCTGCCTCAAAACAAGAAAGGGCAAAGAACAAGTACATGTATTGTGGTTTAAGTGTTCTACTAATAAGTAATGCCCCTACCAAAGATAGTAATATGGTAATAGGGTTATATGTGCCATAAATATCTTTCAGTGACCCTGTGCAAACATGATAACATAAAATCAATAAAATAACACATATATATTCAAATTCTGCATTGCATCAAACCCCAGATATTCTAGGCTTTCAGTTTGAAATTACATATTGACAAGGGCCTTCTTGCAATATGGAAATATATATATAAGTATATCTGCATGTACAGGCTGCATACTAATGCGATGCTATAAGAATATCTTAGCCACATATTCTAAAATTATATTATTGGTACCCCTGAGAGAGTGTGGCCGTCCCCCATAAATGCCTTTTTAAATATGAGAAATGACGTGATCTTGAGGCAAATTAATCAATGGAATAACTTCAGATTTGAATGATCAAATCCATTAGACCCCTTAAATACATGAAATATGTATTTTAGGAGTTTATTGGAGCCTTATACATAGCATATTTACCTTCATTCTGTTTTCAGAATGCATTCATTTTTGCTTTGGCCATTTAAGACCAGCCCGAGGGCGCCCCTCTGAGCTCATGAAACAAGTATGGTGTACATGTATATTCAAAACATGTGTAAAATGACAATACTACTAACATAGAAGGCCATTTTGCCCCTCAGATGCCCCTTTTAAGAATACCATTTTAATGCAAAATTATCTAGTGAGCTATAGAACCCCCATTTGAATGTAAAAAGTCTATTTCAACTCTTTTCCTTTTGAAACTTCACTCAAATGTTAAAGGTTTTTTATTTTCCTAATATGGACGCTTCTGGGGGCGCAATACTTATTGCCCATCAGAAATTAAAAGAGCACAGTATTTGCAACCTGTATGCCAAAATAAGGACTTACGATGATATTAATAGGGGCTCCTAACGTAAAGGGGCTATTTTTTCCATAAATTCAACTTTTTATTAAAAAAATGACCATTATGAAGCCCCCATAGCAAAACTATTACATTTTTTCTTTGGAATACTACCATAGCCATATTCGGTAAGCCATAAAACCAGAAAATAATATTGATCTACATTATTTGAGCCCTTTTCTTTGAGAATCTTCACTCAGATTGCAGCCATTTTGAATTTGGCAACCACGGCCGCCCCAGGGGGCGCCGTTCTTGGCGCCCATCAGAAATTGAAAGAGTATGGTATAAGCAACCTATGAGCCAAATTTGGCGCTTTTAGAAACAAAATGCACCAAAAATCCCTAACAGCTCCGACTAGTGGCGGTTATAGGGTAAACATTACTAAAAGCTTTCCCCCTACAAGCATGGAGGTCATGTGACTTAAAAGGATCACGTCATCGGCTTCTTTCAGCTTTAAGTTTTACCAAAATATTCGACACCGACAGAGAATAATCATTTTTCTTTAAAGGCAGTATACTAAAGCACCCCTGCATAGCATAACTTAAGTCGATAACTACTCAAATTGTTCATTTTCCACTGTCAGAATGCCATTTCGATCGAGGAATCCTAACAATGTATCTTTTCTTTTATACGTTCTTGCTGGGCGTCATAAAATTTTAATTCTAAATTAGATTTAAGTGTGACACTTATATAAGTGCAAAAAGGCAGAAGTAAAAATAATTTCCATGAGATGCAATATGTATCATTGAACATTAGTATTCTCAAACACATCCGGGCTCCCAGGATGATCTGATATGCAGACATGAATGTTTGACAGCGCCTGACAAGCCTTTGGAGACGAGATGTTTGGGTCCTACATCTGATTGATAGAACAATGATTGAAAAATATCTATTTCTGATATGCTCAATTACTGTTTATATGTGGGTTTTTCTTCTTCTTCTTCTTCTTCTTCTTCTTCTTCTTCTTCTTCTTCTTCTTCTTCTTCTTCTTCTTCTTCTTCTTCTTCTTCTTCTTCTTCTTCTTCTTCTTCTTCTTCTTCTTCTTCTTTTACTTCGATAAGAATGGATAAATCCAGTCTACGTTACTGAGGACTGCAATACTTATCAGAGCGCATAATTATTTAAATTTGCTTTCAGAAGCGAAGTCTATGTGAATAGTAAACCAAAACAAAAATGGTGAAGGAGTTAAGATATATCACGTCACCGAGATGTATATCTAGATTTAAATATATCACAAAATTATATCTTCTATCAATAATCATTTAAGCAAAATATATACATGTAAATTCCTCTAAAGACCGCTCATTACAAAAGAACAATGAGAATGCAAGATAGAGGATTATTCAGTATCAGGAAATACTCAGTTCGATGATTTGTGTCTGTCAATCATGTAGTGCCCCTCTCTATCTATCTCTCTCTGTCTCTCTCCCTCCCCCCCCCCCCCTCCTCTCTCATCTCTCTCTCTCTCTCTCTCTCTCTCTCTCTCTCCTTCTCATTTAACCTATCGGTGGGCCCAATAAACCGAGTTGTAAATGTGTTGACTCCCTTCGTTCCCCAGGGTAATACGCTATTCGAGAAAATAGGGATATCGGTTAACCCAAGATTCTTAAGGCGTTTCTGTAATGAATTAGGGTAGTGTCTTTTGGAATACATTAGCTTAAATTCATTATTAATCGAATTGGATACTAGAAGTCGACTGATTGTTGCTCTGCCCCTCTTCGTGAGGAAACATCATGCCTAATGCGATTGTCACAACAGGTTGTAAGTAAATGGTTGAAAACCAATCCCCTGTAATTTAAAAACCACTCAATGAACAGGTCCAAAAAACAAGAAACATGGACAACCCCCCCCCCCCCCCCCCCCCCCCGATCCAGAGTTCAAAAACAGTTTGTACCAAGTTTTATCAAAAGCAGCTGTCAGCCTTCCTGAGTCCATCATTACGGACAAAAGTTTACTTGGACTATTGATATGCAAGGTTAGCTTTTGCCCATACTCGGAACAGTGCAGTTCTTACATTGAATAGAATATGAGTTATTCTTTGTCATGCAATAAATCTAAAGGTCACTCAAGCTATAAAATGTTAGCACGAGGCTCTCAAAGTTCAGTTTACTTTTTTTTCTAGGGCGCACTGTATATCAGGATAAGATATGAACACATTCTTCGGGTTTACGACGAATCGAGGATTTAAAAAAAAATAATTCCTATTGTCCATATTTTTACCGGTCACGTTTTATTAAAGTGCTCATGGTTTCCTTTTTCTCTCTTAAAAGCGGATAAAATTTAGGTTTTGAGGATAAAGTATTACAATCAAAATACAGATAGAACATATTACTAACATGGCAAAGGCTTTAACCACTTGGCTGAGGACCACGTAATATTACGTGCTTGGCGTTTGTACACTGTGCGCGGACCACTTAATATTACGTGCTAATGACATTGTCTGAGCTTTGTCTGTTCAGACACACTAGCGCCAGAATGGTCATACCCGTACTGTGCAATTAAATCAGTGCAATTAGCAGTCAAGTGGTTAATGTTAAAGTCCTTATATTCAGTATCATCAATTCATTAATCCGTTTAATGATTTCGGTTTCTTTACAGGAAGTAATATAATAGAATAATGAAATGATGCCCTATTCATTTTCTAGTCTTTTTATAAACCTAAGTCACATTATGGTGCTGCTATTCATTGAGCTTAAACTTTTTTTCTATGTTTTTGTTCTCACCACCTCTCACACTTGACTAATGCTGCAGTCACACAGACACTTACGTATAGATACGTTTGTGTTGTTTTAATCTTATTTCATCTTCTATTCTATCATTTCTTATGTATTTCTTTGTTTTACTTGATGAACGAAATTATCAATATATCCACTGCTGACTATGACGGGTAGGCATCCGTGGGGATCCGCAGAAAAGAAAATAATTTTTAATTTTTGGACGCAACCGGACGTAACTCAACGTAAGTGTCTGATGCTACAGTCACACAGAACTTACGTTGAGTTACGTCCAGCCTTACGTCCAAAAAATGTCATTTTTTTCTGCGAATCCCCACGGATGCCTTCCCGTCACGCCTCAATAATTATAAGATATACGGAACAAAATGCAGATGATACGAATAGTTACGTTCAGATACGGACACTTGCGTCCACTTACGAATCACCTTGCGAGTCTACTCGGTCTTTGTTTTTTCCCGACTTCCGGAAACTTCCGGACACCTTTAAACACTTGCGGGGATTTATGTGTTTTCAGATAACTGGGAATTGTAATGAAAAATTAGATATCTCTGTGGTCAATGAGTGTGGGGTTTTTTAAACCTTCGGTAATAGATCACCTTTCCTATTTGGCTTCAAAGTCTTACCCCAAAAGCAATGTGGTAGGTACAAAGACAAAGGCTGAAGAGGGCTAAATGGCAAAAGACGTTGATCCAGGGGGCAAGCACCCTACCACATCCCCCCCCCCCCAAAAAAAAAAAAAAAAAAAAAAAAAAACGAGATAGAGAGAGAGAGAGAGAGAGAGAGAGAGGGGGGGGTGGGAGAAGGTAGAATAACAGGGGGAAAAACGAAGAATGTAAAATAATTTGGTTTCAAACAACTTGTTATATCGCTTCTTTATACAGGCCATTTAAGAATATTAGGTCCCTAATAAACACACAAAACGAATGATTATTTTTTTTAATAAAGTTACCAATCGAAAGATAAAACATCCCAGAAGAGAGAACATGCAGCGAAATCCCTAATTTACGAAATTAATTATTAGATTATATCATAGTTTTCAAACAGGTCTATCTTTTTCAAAAGTTTAACTTGCACTTTTATAGAAGAGGAAAAGAGAATTTCAATTTATGACTCTCCTTTTTTTTCTTATTTTTTTTTTTTTTGCTCCACATATTTTCTCACGTATATGAGGTTATTATACAAATCAAAAGCAAAAATTAAGTTTATATTAAAATGATTTGATGTTAAAGTGTTTCCTTTGAGGCGAGTGCAAACTGCCTTGCTTTAAGATCACTCTCGCATTCTATCATTTAGACAAAATTAAATTGTAGCCCAAACAGATCAGACTGCCCTGCTTTCCGAATTATTAATCTTAAATAGAGTATTCGCGTTTTGCGCTCACGTGATTTAAAAGACATAATTTAAACAAATTGATATCAATAACCCTTCTTGACAGGGCATCGCGCTCTCAAGAGGTCATAACCATGTTTATGCTAGGGATTATCTAACTAAAACAAACTTTATTATTCAATATATTCTTGTCATATAAAAAGGGGAAAATTATTAAGTTATAAGATGTGATTGCTGACGATTTCAATCAAATGTGGTTTCGAACATCCTGTTTTACGTTAATTTTTTTATTGAGTGGAAGCTCGCTTGAATTATTATTATTTTTTTTTTTATTTGCCCCCCCCCCCCCCTCCCTCTAGGAAATTTAGGACCTGCCATTTACCTATATAACCCCTATCCATGTGCAAACAAGAACGGGTGTTCGGGAGCTCCAAAACGTGAAAGGACGTAATTATCCGCAACGCCTAAGTGTTTGTCCGTAGCCTCTTAAGTGTATTGTTTTCGGCTACTTAAACGTTTGATACGTTTAATTACGGATAATTGCGAATACTTACGGTGGACGCAAATAAACGCAAATGGACTTAAGAATTTTCCCGGATGGTCTGCGTCCTAGATACGGATAGTTACGTTTCGTTACGGTTACTTACGTAATTCGGCATCCGTAAAGATGCCCTGCGAAATTTTGAACATTTTAAAATTTCGCAGGCGTGGGGTCGTCATTGTGCGTACCGATACGGTTCAGTTTCGGACAGATACGTATACTTACGTTCCTTGCGGATGACCGCGTCCATGCCGCGTTCATGCTGCGTCCACTCAGCCAAATCTATACGCAGCGGAAAATGCGGATGATGCGAATAGTTACGACCAGATACGGACACTTGCGTCCACTTACGAATAACCTTACGAGTCTACTCGGTCTTTGTTTTTTCCGACTTTCGGAAACTTCCGGACTCCTGAACACTTGCGGGGATCCACATACGTATACATATAAATGGTAATTGTAATGAAAAATTATATATCTCTCTGGTCAATGAATGTGGGGTTTTTTTTAACCTTCGCTAATAGATCACCTTTCATATTTCTGCGAGTCAGTGGCGGATACAGGGTTTCAGGATAAGGGGGAGGTTGCGCCACCGAAATTTTCAGATTTTAACATGTACAGTCAATGAGCGGTTTTCAAATTATAGGGGGCGCGTCCCCTGCGCCCCCGCCCGGATCGCCATTGCTAGTTATATGGCTTCAAAGTCCTATCCCAAAAGCAAAGTGGTAAGTATAAGACAAAGGCTGAAGAGGGCTACAGGACAACAGACGTTGATCCAGGGGACAAACACCCTCCCCCACCAAAGAGAGAGAGAGAGAGAGAGAGAGCAAGAGAGAGCGAGCGAGGGGGGGGGGGCTAATTAGGTTTCAAACCATTTTTTTATATCGCTTCTATATACAGGCCAAGAAGATTCGGTCCCTAATAAACAGACAAAAAAGAATTATGTTTTATCTATTCTTTTTTTTTTTTTTCGTTTTTGTAAATAAAGGAACCAGTCGAAAAATAAAACATCCAAGAAGAGACAATATGCAGCGAAATCCGTAATTTATGCAATTGATTATAAGATTATATTACAGTTTTTCAAGAAGTCTACCTTTCTCAAAAGTTTAACTACCAATTATAAAAGAGGAAAAGAGAATTTCAACTTAGGGCCCTCCTTTTTTTGCTCTCACGTTTTCCTCACGTATATTGGGGGGGGGGGGGGCGAGTGCATAACTTGCCTTGCTTTCAAGTCATTAAATAGAATATTTTTTGTTCACTCTCGCATTCTATCATTTAGAAAATATGAAATTGTAGCCCAAACAGATAAGACTGCCCTGCTTTCCTAATTATTAAATGGTAAATAGAGTATTTGCGCTGTGCGCTCACGTGATTTAAATGACATAATTTAAACAAATGGATATCAAGAACCCTTCTTGACCGAGCATCGAGCTCTAAAGAGGTCATAACCATGTTTATGCTAGGGATTTTAAACAAAATAACCATGTTTATGCTAGGGATTTTAAACAAAATTATTCAATATATTCTTGTCATAAAAGGGGGGAAATTATTGAGTGTTAGGATTTAATTGCAGAGGAATTCAATCAAATATGGTTTTGAACATTTTGTTTTCCATTGTTTTTTTGATTAAGTGGAAACCCCAAAAGTTTGAGTACACCTGATGCCAGCTATGTTTTGGATCATTTTAAAGCATTTTATATCCAGTATTTAATTCAATATGTTGTTAAAGTACTAAAAATACATTGGGCAATGAATATATGTCACAATTATAAAAACAAGGTCTCCTTGGAAATTATAAATTACCCAAAATATGCAAAAATTGCGAAAATATGATTTTGCGCTAATTTATTGGATAATAGAAAAAATAGAATAACTCTGTCAATAATGATCTGATCAATGTGAAATTTTGCATGGTTTTCTAGGTACATGTAAAATAAAGCTCTGAATTGTTTGCTTGTATTCTAAAGAATAAATCTATTAATTATTAATATTTATGCAAATTAGGTGTGTTTTGACATATTTATCAAATTTGGCTTTAATTTTTTTTTAATGAAGTCAATCTCCTGTTAAAAGTTGCTATGTGTAATAGTCTACAACATTCTAGTAGAAAGTTTGAAGTTTCTTATTAATTTTTATGTATTCTTTTGTTTAATTATTTCCTTTAGTTTTCTCTTATTTTTATTTCTATGTATTTCTTACTATTTTGGGGGTTTTTTTTGTTTCGAAAATAAAAGCCAAATGCTATCTTACATTTTATTTAGGTCTGACATGCAATAATACAATGCTGTATCACCTAACAATACGGTGTGCAGTTTGTTTTGAAAAAATATTTGCACTATACTTTAAAGGAAGATTCACCAAAAGGCATATTTAGGGTTGGCAGGGGTTGCGCAGTAGTCGTGGACGTTTAATAATTGGTTTAATTGGCCGAGACCCCTCCCCCAGTCAGAATAGGCATAATTCAGTCTTTATATAAAGAGGGGAAACATTGTTTTGACCTGTCATTAGGAAAGTTTACAATACCGAAAAATTCAATTATTTGTGTACTAAATGCACCATTCCCCTTAAATGTTCTACCACACTCTTAATTGCATCTTAAAAGCCTTTAGCATCATCTTTGATATCTTGAAATCAAGGAACATTTCTGAAACATAAAAGACGCAAAAACATTAAGAAATACATTGAAACAAAAGCAATGGAAGACAGTAGAAAATATTAAAACAAAAATATCAAGAAATTCATGAGAACCCATTTTTTTTAAAATCATAATGTTGTTGATTATTATGCTCATCCACTTTTAACAAGAAATTGGGCTTCACAGCAATTTTTTAAACAAAATTTTAATAAATGTTTAAAAATAGACCCTTAATTTGCATAAATTATAATGATAAATTGTTGCCTCAACATACATACAAATATAGTACAGGGCTATATTTTACATTTACCTCAACATCCATGCAAAATTTTACATTGATCGGACCATTACTTATGGCCGAGATATCCTATTTTTCAATAATTGAATAAATTAGTGCAAAATCATGTTTTTGCATCTTTTGCATTTTTTGGTCTAATTTCTGAATTCCAATGAGACTTGGGGATAATCATGAAGTATATTGTTTGCATAATGTATTTTTTGTACTTTAAAATCATTTTGACTGAAATACTGGACATAAACTGCCTTAAAATGTTACAAAACATAGCTGGTATCAGGTGTACCCAAACTTTTGGAGGGCAGTGTACATATAAAACCTTTCCCCACGAATCATATATCTTTATTTGGTAGCCATGTCAAAAGCGTATAGTTCTTTTTGGGTCGCACTGTATAACGTTAACATAAAATTCAGAACATGAAGATCAAAAAAGGGGGCTTACACGTATAAATGTGCAAGCCAACAAGAGTGGGATATATTGGAAACTGGAGATTCAAACAATGTTTTTAGAAGTTGTTTGAAATTATGTGGCAGACATGGCAGAAATGGCCTGATTGGATGGAAAGGAAGGGTAGGTAGACTTTCCTAGACAGGGAAGAATAAACAAAGAGAAGCTAAGGTCACTCAGGTCCGTATTCTAAACCGGAGTTTCAATATGCACGGGAGTATCCTGTGCGCGATTTTTTGTTCCGTACCACTAACGCGTCACATCGGCTAATTTTATTCCACGGAGCGAGTTGATTCGAGGCCGTGGTCGCTAGAGTTAGACAGTGTGAATGCGCATGGACTTGACAGACATGATTTGAGGTGTTCCAGTCGAGGGTTGCTCATGATCAATATTGTGGCATACGTAGTATATCGTAATGTGTGAAGTTTTATCATTGAGACCCTTTTTTGTTTACTTCTTTTGAGAATTCGGAAAATCTTTTCTCATCAATATTTCTCAAGTGCATTGACAGCAATTTTTGTTCTAAACATGAATTTTTGTATTGGTACACTGAAAACCTAAACGGGTAGTCGTAGTGATGCCCAGACTGACTAGCTTTAAAACTAGTCGGTCACGACGGACTAGCTTTCCTTCAACACAACCCGGTTATTACGGACTAGCTTTAAAACTCGTCCGTCTCTACTAGCTTTCAAGCTAGTCCGTGAAGTTAGTCCGTCATGACAGACTAGCTTTAAAGCTAGTCGGTCACGACAGACTAATTTCAAAGCTCGTCCGTCGTGACCGACTATTTTGACGGACTAGCATAAAAGCTAGTCGTAGTGATGCCCAGACTGACGAGCTTTTGAGCAGGACTAGCTTTACAGCTAGTCGGTCACGGTGTGAAAGCTAGTCCGTCGCGCTTTTCTGCCGCGATGTTCTTGCTGCTGTCTTGACAGACTGACGGACGAGGTTAATATGGCTTCACCAGCTTGTCAGAGACGTCAAATCTGAAATATTAGAAGATATTATAAAGATACGATTAAAAACATGCATTTTGTCACAAGAATTTGAGCAAAAAAAGAAACAACAAAAAAAAACATTTTATTATGATGATATAAACCAAAAGACAGGAAGTAATACAGGAGGCACAATTAGTTAAAATTATGGCAATTATCAAATAATGGGGGCACGGGGCCCAGGGGTCGCCGCCATGGCTTTCATCATCATGACTTTTTTGTTGTAGGCCTACCTGCTTTTGCATTTTCGGCGTATTCACTTGTCCTTGAGAGCCACTTCAAAAACCTTAAAGTCGTACCTCTAATCCAATATTCTTTTCTTACAGATACAAGTTATCTAAAGGAAAAGTGGCGCTTATATTTATTATTAGAATTAAATTTCAATTTTCATAATTTAATGTGATTGTTACAATCGTTGTAAATACACACAATTTATAAATTGATTTGGCAAGACATAATTTTTCGCGCTGGTGATTATAGCATTAATCTATGTGAAAAAATAACGCTATCTGTGAAGTGAAACATAAGGAATTTAAAAAGAGTACTCACACAGTCATGTCACAGGAAGGAGATCGCCATTATAATCAAAATCTTAAGCTTTACGGAGTATATCAAGTGTGCGTCTGTACAGTTTGCTCATTAAATGGAATTCACATACAGATAATGCAACTAATAGTGATAGACTATAGGATGGTTGCTCAAATTGTGACATCTCCCAGGGTTAGCCATCCCACAACACTTTAGGGATATGATAATGTATAAAATAATATATAAAGCAAATTCTATAATGTCGCATATCTTAGATTTTGCACCAGCATTCAAAATAGAATTTAAGAATAATAAACATTACGAAAATCGATCAACTTGGCAATGTCCCCATTTGTTGCGTGTATTACACATTTCGCCACCTATCAATAAGTGCGTGCAATGCCACGAGGCATTCTCAACCTCGTTCGGTTTGGCGTCTGAAAATGTTCCATTTCGAAGGCACCGATTGAACAGGATTCCGATTAATGTGCTTATAAAAACAATAATCATGTACACATGAAGGGTCAAAATGACAATGACAGCAGAGCTGTATCAACACATTATTAATCTTCCGAACTCTTGTTGTCATTGTCAAATTTAAGCCTTCAAGTGTACATGATTATTGCTTTTATATTTCTCTCCCCACCCCCTATGTATCTCTCTCTCTCTCTCTCTTTTTCTCTCTCCCCACGATGGCTAGGAGGATTGGAAGGGGAAGAGGTGGTACATGATGAGCATTTAGTTGCATATTTTCCCTATCTTGTAGATAATAGAAAATTAAATCTATTTGAATATGTTTTGTGTTGTAGTTAATTGTTTTGGAGAAAACTGCAATATTTTCTTAATCATCAAATAGCAAAAGGAATCAAGTTTTGTACGTTACTCATCAAAACCATGATACCGACTGCCTAACCTGTCTGCACAAAGCAAGAATGGAGTGCAAAATGAAATTTTAGCCTACATGAGGGACACATAGAGTTAGATACTAATTAAAAATGACTTATGCCACTTGTTTCCAGTTGCCATTAAAAGACAGCAGCGTGTGGGTGCGTTTCAAACGAGTGGAAATTAAGGAGACCATTTGTTAAAATTTGTAGTTCTGGAATGAATACAATGATTACATTTCCCTTCTTTCTTTATAATAGGGAGAAAATAAATTGAGGGAGTAGTAATTTCGTTGAAAAATGCCAGACCCAAGCCCGCACCTGTTTTCTTGCAACAAAATTGATTCAGTTGTGTTCCGATTCATTACTCTTTCATTAGCAATAGTGATTCGAACTTAGGTTGAAGTTCTCTCAAATCATTGATAATGTTTGGTTACTAGTTATGACTGGATATTTCCTGATGTTGGGACATATTTTGAAAAGTTTTGGTAAAGAATCCATGATTATGATTGTTTTCTATATAGTACTAGAAGTATAAAACTAATTTGGGGCCCCAATAATCCTGTATCAACAATCACTTTCATTTTTTCATTGGGAATCAAAGACGTCGAGGTTTGATCTCGTTTGTTTACATACGCAACTATCGCTAGGGGGTAAAGAAATGTGAATTGTTTTGAACGAGGCCGCATAGATCAATATGACAGGTACATGCCGTGCATTTGCTTTTAATATACGTAAACACACAGTTAATGCCGGCCTTTTCTAGTTGATTCAGCCGAGTCAGATTGGAGTGAGCGGTGATATCTTTTATTTTTTTTCTAGCTGTATTGCAAATTAGAAGATATGCGACATATCGCATTGATGTTGCCTTGTTTTAAAATGGATTTTCACATGACGGGAGCGTGGTGGATTTTTCAACCCTACGGAAATGGAAAACTAGCGACATTATCGGGAACCATCCCATAGTCTATGATGTCCTTTTCGCAATGCACATGTTATTCAATCAATTGTACCACTTTCTATTCACTGCTGTTGCTAAGCCGGGCATTCACCGGCAATCTATAAGAATAGACGGTTCATGGGTTCTATTAGTGTTCCTGCGTTTTGAACGGTCGATCGAATCGTCGAACGAAAAACCTATCCCATTTCCAATCACAAGCTCAAATTGGAACCCGCCCAACCTGGACCGTCATCTTTGTTTTCGTTCAGTATTATTCATGTTATTCATTAAAGAAGCGGGACATGCGATGTTGTGTTATGCCACGAATAAAGAATGAGCTCCTTTCATGTGATGGGGAAAGACCGAATGCTAACCTATTTCCATAGACTGCTAGGTGAATCAATCCTGCTCAGGTTGTTCAACATTGGACATTGCGTTAAATTCGAATCATTTTTAGGTCAACTTCATTCTGTTATTTCCCATTTTTACTAATCAGGGTTATGTTGGCCTAAGGTACAGTAGCCCCGACCGCATAAACAAATTTTTAATGTAATACAGTGATACAACTAATTTAAGCTTGGGATTTAACAAGCAAAGTTTCCTCCTCAAAGTAAATCATTAGTTTAAATTATTTGTTTTCTACATGTATATTTACTAAAAACTATAATAATTGAAACATGTAACTGGATAGTTTTATAATAATATTGTTATGTAAACAAAAAAAACAACAAACAAAACAACAAAACGCCACTTCACGTCTACATTTTGCACACTAACCGGCGTATCCTTAACATAAAGCCACGAATCGCGAATCGTTTCGAAACGTTATTAAAACGTATAGAACGTCTCCGAAACTTAGGAACTTAGGAAACTTAGGAGACTGAGCTATGGCAAAGCCATGCTGACAAATCTGTCTCAAATTTGTTTCAAAGTAGTTTACGGCGAAGTGATCGAGATACCCAAGGGTGGATTTCACTTCGCGGGAAACAAAATTGAGACAGATTTGCCGCATGCATATAGGCTACTAGCTTTTCCGCGACGAAATCTTTTGTGCCAACGTAGAAAAGATTACGTGACACCAAAGACGATTAGCCAGCCTGTCATTGTACTAATCTGTCTCCTGTGGCCCAAAAAATCCGTTCGCGGGAGACAGCGAGGAGACAATGTAGTGCAATGCCATGCGGGCAAATCTGTCTCAATTTTGTTTCCGCAAGTGAGATAGCACCCCAAGAGAGTACAACCCTTGTGATCATGCAAGCGGAATCGTTTGACCTAGCTTAAAAGCCGCGAGAGAAAATATGCGGCATGTGCTCTAACTACCATCTCTCTTGCATTGGTAGACAAAAGATCCCTATACTTGCCGGCTGCACTCGTAGGCCACTTTCAAAAGGAGATATTCTTTTGTAATAGAAATTACTTTCGCTACCACTTGTTGAAAGTTGTAGCAAACACAATGCGTACTCGCCAGGCAAGCCAAGAAATGTCACAATATTTTCCGACATATAAATCAAAATTACTTACTGGGCAGTTGTTGGCACTAATCTGACATAAAGCTTCATAATTTCACATATTCCAACTAGCACATATTCAATTTTTGTCTGCCGGAAATAATCGGAATGATAAAAGGGATTTAGGATGATCATTTAAAAAAAAAAAAACTTTTCACAACATTAAGTGGCCATTGAATTTACCCCAATGTTTAGACATTATATCGTCTGATATTACATATATTACCATCGCATGTTCCTCATTCCTTGTGCCAATTTTGCGTTCAGTCAAATAAAAAGTGAAAATATAAGCAATATAAGCAATACACAATTCGCTACTCTGTTATCGCCATGAATCTGGTCGCTTCTGTAGATCAGACATCACAAGGCAGCATTGAACCTATTATTCTTTTGTGCGTCTTTAGAAAGTGACAGCTGTTCAATAAATAGTGCAGTTGGAACTCCATCTCTCGTACCTCCTTGAATACCACCCTAAATAAAAACAAAAAATCATCATTGGCTACCCCTTTTTCTATTAGTTAACAAAAAACGAAAGGCTCGATGCATCACTAAATCAAAGAAGGCTACCTATAGCATGAAAATTCCAAGGTAGGCCTACTTCATTTATAAATACAATTCTCTCAAAACTATCGAAGGAGCATTCCAAGGTACGTTCATTTTCGTTGCTCTATTCATACAAAGAATGTTCTTTCAGAAGTTAAAAGATGAACATTCCAAGTACGTTCGTCCTATGAATGCTTTTTCGTTGCTCTATTCATACAAAAAATGTTCTTCAGAAGTTAAAAAGATACATTCCAAGGACGTTCATCTTATGAATGCTTTTCAGTTAAAGCTCATTCATACAAAGACAATTGTTCTTCAGAAGTTAAAAATGAACATTCCAAGTACGTTCATTTTCGTTGCTCTATTAATTCAAAGAATGTTATTCAGAAGTTAAAAAGATGAACATTCTACGGTAGGGAGACCTGGACAATTGTAACAGTTTTTTCCAAATTGACCTATCACTTTATTAAAGCTAAATACTTCTCTAAAACTAAATAAAATGAAAATGCATATCTTAGTTGACATATGAATAGTTTGGGTTAAGTAAAAACAAGTCATTTTAAAGCCTCCATTACCATTTCAAAACAAGAGGTCGATGTTACAATTGCCCTCTGACCAGGGGCAATTGTAACAGACGTGCGGGCAATTTTAACACTATGAACTTTGAACATTTGTTTTTCTTTATCAAAGCTATAGCACATGACAAATTAAACATCAATTACCACATAAACTAATATATATGAAACATGACAATGCTTGACTCATTTATATTACATTTCCACTTGTATATGCATGAAATGGGCAAAAGTTATGATAGTTTTTTTTTTATTTAATTTTTTTAGGAGATGTTGTTCGAACTTCACCATTTATACTGTAAAATATAAACTTATTAATTCATATTTTGGTTCTTTATCTACTTTGTACCTACACAATATATCTTTTAACCGACAACTGTTGTATAACACTTTATGTTAGGCTTACGCCTTTTGACTTTAATGTATTTTTTCAAAATAAAGTGATACATTTCTGAGAAGAAGTAAAAATGACAGCTTTTTTTTTTTTCTTTTCTTTTTGTGTAAAATCAATCTTCAAAATTTACGCCACTTTTTTTTCTGGCAAAATCAATATGTCTTTGCCCTTTTAACAAAACGTATTGGACATATATTTTCAGGTATCATATTGAAAATATATGGCTGCCATCCCTCCCTCTCTCTCTCCTCTGTCTTTCTTTCTTTCTATCTTTCTTTTTTCTTCATTCACTCCCTCTTACTTTCCTAGCTGCCCTTCCCCCCTCTCTCTCTCTCTCTCTCTCCGCCTCTCCATTTCCCTCCCTTCCTCTTTCTTCTTTCTCTCTCTTAATATGTGTGTTTTTTTAATAAGAAAAAAACAAAAACAATTCAGGGGGTCTCTATTCTCTTTCTCATTTTATAGGACCCCATTGTAAATAAGCCTTTTAGGTTTTCATGGGCTATCCTGTCAGTGTTTCATTCATGTGTTATACCATGAGCACTCGACGAATAAAATAAAATGAAATAAAATAAAATTATATGTTCACAGTTATTTATTCCTCATGTTTGAGCTCATAGATGAGGTAACCTTTTGTCCTTGTAAACAAAGAAACTATAATTGATTATACATTCAAAGTTATGAAGTTCTGAAGTTCTCTAGTAAGTGATATAAATTTTAAAAAAGAAAAAAAAAACAAGAATAACAAACTTGAGGCTTTGATTACAATGAAACAAATGATAAACAAACTGAAGGCACTTTTTCCGAAAAAATCAATATTTCTTTGCATTTCTAACGAAACGTATTAGACAGATATGTTCAAAGTTATTTAATTTTCATGTCTTAGATTACAGATATGGCTACCTTTTGTTTTTCTAAAGCATAATAATCGACAATACATTCAAAGTTATGAAGTTCTGATACTTGAGCTTTTCAACGAGGCTTTTCTTTGCTATTTTTCTTTATATCCAAGTCTACTCCTATTTACAATATTGGCATTAAAAGAACGTGATGGTCACTCTCTTCATATTTATTTTTTTTTCTAGTAAAGTGATATAAATTATTTAAAAAAAAACAACTACAAGAATAAAAACTTGAGGCTCTGGTATCTCACTTTGCGGAGACGTCTCCGCGATAGAATAGAAAATTTCGTCTCCGCGACGGACAGAATTTATTAGAGACGTCTCCAATATCGCGGAGACGTCTCCGAGACGTCTCCGCCACAATTTATGAAAAAATCCGTCTCCGAGATTCAGGAGACGTCTCCGAGACGTCTTGGATACGTCTCTAATATTATTTATTCGTCGCGGAGACGAAATTTCTATTCTGTCGAAGTGAGATACCACCCTAATTTTCATGTCTGAGCTTATAGATGTTGTTACCTTTTGTTTTTGTTAAGCATTGTGATTGACGATCGTTGATGCGACAACTGGCGATCTTGCTGTTGTGAGTGTGGTACTCGCCTTTTTAAAGATTAACTCCTTATAATTATGAAATTATCAGGTTGTCGCCACAACGATCGCCGCCTGTGGGACAGGCCCTTTAGGGT
>CALNVZ010000218.1:1945205-1956347 GCA_940671915.1 Paracentrotus lividus | reverse complement strand
TGTTATAATCCAAATCCAATAAAGAACGAATAATCGTTAATCTCTCTAAACTATGTAAACATTAGCTTATCCCGTATATTTCTGTTTATCCGAATCCATAAAGAACGAACAATTCATTAATCTCTTATAACTATATTAAACATTCAGTATCCCGTATATTCTGTTTTATCCGAATTCATAAAGAACCGAATATCACTTGATCTCTTCTTTTAAACTATGTAAACATTTCATTATCCCGTTATTTCTTGGTTTTACCGAATCCATAAAGAACGATATAATCGTTAATCTCTTTTAACTATTAATAAACATCAGTATCCTGATACTGTTTATCCAAATCCAATAAAGAACGAATAATCGTTAATCGTCTCTTTAACTAATGTAAAATTAGTATCCCGTATATTTTATCCGATCACACCACAGACACGAACATCATTATCTCTTATAACTATGTAAACATATTATCCCGTATATTTCTGTTTTATCCGAATCCTAGAACGAAAATCATGACTCTACTATTACAATTCAGTATCCCGTATATTTCTTTTACCAATCCATAAAAGAACGAATAATCATCGATCTCTCTTTATATATAAACTCACCCGTAATTTGTTTTATCCGAATTCATAAAAAAGATTAATGCATTTGATTCACTTTAACTATGTTTAAACATCAGATCCCGTATATTTCTTGTTTTTATTCCAAATCCATAAAGAAAGGATATCATCGATCTCTCTTTAACTAAAACATATTCAGTATACCGTATATTTCTTGTTAATCCGAATCCATTAAGAAGCAATAAATTATCCGTTCTCCCTTTAACTATATAACATCAGTATCCCCGTATATTTCTTGTTTTTCCAAATCCATAAAGAGGAATAATTCGTTAATCTCTCTTTAACTATATATAAATTTATCAGGTAACCGTATATTTTCTTGTTTTATCCGTAATCCATAAAAACGATTAATCATTGATCTCTCCTTTAACTATAATAAAAATCCATATATCCCGTATATTTCTTGTTTTATCCAAAATCCATAAAGAACGAACAATCGTTAATCTCTTTTAAACCTATATAACTTCAGCTATCCCGATATATATCTTGTTTTATCCAAATCCTTAATAGAACGAATAATTTATAATATCTCTTCAACTATATATAAATTAATCAGCTAACCCGATATTATCTGTGTTTTATCCGAATCATAAAGAACACGACAATCATTAATCTCTTTATACACTATGTAAACAATTCATTATCCCGTTATATTCTTGTTTATCGAATCCATAAGAACGAATAATCATTGATCTCTCTTTAATATATAACATCAGTAGTCCAGGATATTTCTGTATCCAAATCCATTAAAGAACGAATAATCATCGATCTCTCTTTAATTATATAAACATCAGTATCCGTATATTTCTTTGTTTTATCCATCCTTAAAAAACGATTATCATTGATCTCACTTTAACTTATAATACATCAGTAAATCGCCGTATAATTTCTTTGTTGTTATCCAAATCCATAAGAGAACGAATAATCCATCGAATCTCTCTTAACTATAATTATCCGATTATTTCTTGTTTTATCCGAATCCATTAAAAAACGTTATCATTGATCTTCTTTAACTATATAACATCTATTCCTGTATATTTTCTGTTTTATCCCAAATCATAAAGACACGAACCATCGTATCTCTCATTTACTATAGTAACATCAGGTATCCGTTATTTTTGTTTTATCAAATCCATAAAGAAACGAATAATCGTTAATCTCTCTTTAACTATGTAAACATAGTATCCGTATATTTCTTGTTTTTATCCGAATCCATAAAGAACAACAATCATTAATCTCTTGATAACTATGTAAATCATTTATCCCGTATAGTTTCTTGTTTTATCCGAATCCATAAAGACGAATAATCATTGACTCTTCTTTCATTATAACGACATATCCGTTATATTTCTTGTTTATCCAAAATCATAAAGAACGATATCATTGATCTCTCTTTAACATATATAAACATCAGTATCCAGGTATTTCTTGTTTTATCCGATCCATAAAGACCCACGAATTAATCATCGATCTCTCTTTAATTATATAAAACATCAGTATCCCGTATATTTTTGTTTTATCCGAATCCATTAAAAAACGATTAATCCATTGATCTCACTTTACTATGTATACTCAGTATCCCTGTATATTTCTTGTTATCCAATCATTAAGAACGAATATAATCATCGATCTCTCTTTAATTTAATCAGTATCCGCTATATTTCTTGTTTATCCGAATCCATTAAAAGATTATCTTTGATCTCACTTTAACTATTAACAATCAGTATCCCGTAATTTTCTTTTTAATCCCAAATCCATAAAGAAACGAATAATCGTTATCTCTCTTTAAACTATGTAAACATTTTAGTATCCCGTATATTTCTTGTTTTATCCGAATTCCATAAAGAACGACATCATTATCTCTTTAACTATATAAACATTCAGTTATCCCGTATATTTTCTTGTTTTAATCGAATCCATAAAGAACGGAATAATCATTGATTCTCTTTCTTTTAACTATAGTAACATCTTATCCCGTATAATTCTTGTTTTATCCGAATCCATAAAGAGAACGAATATCATTGATCTTCTCTTTAACTATATAACATCAGTATCCAGGATATTTCTTGTTTTATCCAAATCCTAAAGAACGAATAATCATCGATCTCTCTTTAATTATATAAACATCAGTATCCCCGTATATTTCTTGTTTTATCCGAACCATAAAAACGATTAATCATTGCATTCCTTTCAACTATTGTAAAACATCAGTATCCCGTATATTTCTTGTTATCCGAATCATAAAGACGCATAATCATTGATCTCCTTTAACTCATCATACAACATCAGTTATGCCGTAAAATTTTCATTGTATATATTCCGAATCCATAAGAAACGAACAATTCGTTACTTCTCTTTTAACTACTTTTATAACATCAGTTCTCGTATATTTCTTTGTTTGATCCGAATCATAAAAAACGATTAATCATTTGATCTCTTTAACTATGTACAACATCAGTATCCGTTATATTTCTTTTTAATCCAAATCCATAAAGAAACGAATAATCATCGATCTCTCTTTATTATATAAAATCAGCTTATCCCGTTATATTTCTTGTGTCTTATCCGAATCCATTAAAAACGATTAATCATTGATCTCACTTTACTATGTAAACATCAGTATTCCCGTATATTTCTCTTGTTTATCCAAAATCCATAAAGAACATAATCGTTTAATCTCTCTTTAACTATGTAAACATTTAGTATCCCGTTATTTTCTTGTTTATCCGAATCCATAAGAACGACAATCATTTAATCTCTTTTATAACTATGTAAACATCATTTATCCGCCGTAATATTTCTTGTTTTATCCGAATCCATAAAGAACGAACAAACATGATCTCTCTTTAACTATGTAAACATCATTATCCCGGTATATTTTCTTTGTTTTATCCGAATCCATAAAGAACGGAATAATCATTGATTCTCTCTTTAACTATATAAACATCAGTATCCAGGTATTTCTTGTTTTTATCCAAATCCATAAAGAACGAATAATCATCGATCTCTCTTTAATTTATAAACATCAGTTCCGTATATTTCTGTTTTATCCGAATCCATAAATAAACGATTATCATTGATCTCACTTTAACTATCTTAAACATCAGTATCCCGTATATTTCTTGTTTAATCCGAATCCATAAAGAAGCAATAATCATTGATCTCTTTAACTATATAAACATCAGTATGCCGTAAATTTTCTTGTTATATCCGAATCCATAAAGAACGAACAATCGTTAATCTCTCTTTAACTATATTACTAAACATCAGTTCTCGTATATTTCTTGTGATTAACGAAATCCATAAAGAACGGAATAATTTATCGGATTCTCTCTTTAAACTATATAAACTCAGTATCCGTTATATTCTTGTTTATCAAAATCCATAAAGAATGAATAATCGTTAATCTCTCTTTAACTATATATAAATATATCAGTAACCCCTATATTTTTTGTTTTATCGAATCCATAAAGAACGAACAATCATTAATCTCTACTATGTAAACATCATTATCCCGTATATTTCTTGTTTATCCGAATCCATAAAGAACGAATAATCATTGATCTCTCTTTAACTATATAAACATCAGTATTCCCGTTATTTCTTGTTTTATCCAAATCCATAAAGTACGAATTAATCATCGATCTCTCTTTAACTATATAAACATCATTATCCCGTATATTTCTTGTTTTATCGAATCCATAAAAAACGATTAATCATTGATCTCTCTTTAACTATTAATTTATAAACATCTATATCCCGTATATTTCTTGTTTTATTCCAAATCCATAAAGACGAATAATCATCGATCTCTCATCAGTATCCATATTTCCTTTTTATCGAATCCATATAAAGAAAGAATAATCAACGATCTCTCTTTCATATATAAACATCAGTCTCCCGTATTATTTTCTGTTTTTATCCAAATTCATTAAAGACAATAATCATTGATTTCTCTTTATATAGCTATTCAAAATCAGTACGCCTATCCGTATATATCTTGTTTTATCCAAATCCATAAAGAACGATAATCAGCGATCTCTCTTAAACTATATATATAAATATCAGTAACCCGTATATTTCTGTTTTATCCGAATCCAAAAGAACGAACAATCATTGATCTCTCTTTAACTATTAAACATCAGTATCCCGTATATTTCTTGTTTTATCCGAATCCTTAAAGAACGAATATTCATTGATCTCTCTTTAGCTTATATAAACTCAGTATACGCTCACCCATATATTTCTTGTTTTATCCGAATCCATAAAGAACGAACCAATCATCGATCTCTCTTTCTATACATTAGTTCCCGTATAATTATTTATTGTTTTATCCGAATCCATACAGAACGAACAATCATCGATCTCACTTTAACTATGTAAACATTAGTATCCCGTATATTTCTTGTTTCATCCGAATCCATAAAGAACGAATAATCACCGATCTCTCTTTAACTATAATTATAAACATCAGTATTCCGTATATTTCTTGTTTTATCGAATCCATAAAGAACGAATGATCATCGAACTCTCTTTAATTATATAAACATCAGTATCCCGTATATTTCTTGTTTTATCCAAATCCATAAAGAACGAATAATTCGGCTCTCTTTAACAATTAAACATCAGTATCCCGTATATTTCCTGTTTTATCCGAAGGCACAATATAAAGAACGATTAATCATTGATCTCTCTTAGCTATATAAACATCAGTATAAGCCTATCCCGTTATATTTCTTGCTTTATCCGAATCCACGAAGAACGATAATCATTGATCTCTTCTTTAACTATATAAACATCACGATCCGTTATATTTGAAGAGCTTGTTTCCAAAAGGGACTAATCCACTTTTGATGAAAATTGAGTTTTGATATCAGGACATTATTCAGGTACGTACCCATCTGTGAGCAAAATAACTTACCTAAATATGATTGTAACTTCCAGGAATTGCAACACTTTTAATTTCCAATTTTCCATAGACGCCTGTACAAAATCCGGCAAAGAAAGGCCATTTACTCTGAGGTTTACAAAAGTGGATTAGTCCCTTTTGGAAACAAACTCTTCATTTCTTGTTTTATCCGATCCATAAAGAACGAATAATTATTGATCTCTCTTTAACCATATATCCATTATATATCCCGATAACTATAACGGCAGTATCTCGTATTTTTATTGTTTATATGCAATTGCCATAAAGACGTATTTCATTCATAATTATATCCGTAAGGAAATAAATAAAGTTACCCCGTATAAATTCAGAACATTTTATTCATTTATTGATTTTATTTTTCAAATCTTCATCTGTATCAACATTGTAAAAACGTTTTATTTAAGTTTATAAAAATCTTTTATTATAATATTTAAAGAATCTCCAAATCTCGTGGCGCCTTCAGTACAACACATTCTTGCTATAGGTGTATGATTTTTTTTAAATTTTGTACATAACATGTTACAAATATTATGCTTTATGCATGCTTCATATCAAACCAACCGTTGTGCAAGTTATTCCTAGAAAAAAAAGAAAAAAAGAAGAAGTGTAAGAAGATGAAGAAAAAAAAGAAGTATAAAGAAGATGAAGAAAAACAAAAAATATAAGAAGAAAAGAGAAGGATTGAAAAGAAAACAAAGAAAAAAAGTAGTATTAAGAGAAAAGGGTAAAGAAGGAAAAGAAGAAGACAGAAGAAAAAATAGAGGGAAAAGAAGAGAAGAAGAGAGAAAATATTAGCCTACGGTATGAGTTTTGTGTTTATTATCTTTTGGGGGGGGGGGGAGAAAAAGATGAAAGAAGGAAAAAAAATAAGAAGAAGAAGAAGAAGAAGAAGAGAGTAGAGAAGAAAAAAAAATTGGCCTACGTTTGGGTTGTGATTTATATTTTTTTTTTAATTAGAAGAAGAAAAAAAATGAAGAAGGAGAAAAAAAGAAGAGATGAAGAAGGAGAAGAAAAAAGAGAAGAAAGAAGAAGAAGAAGAGAAAGAGAAAAAGAAGAAGATGAAGAAGGAGAGAAAAGAAGAGGAACAAGAACAAGAAGAAGAAATAGCGTACGCTTTTTTTTTTTTTTTTTTTTTTTTTTTTCTGTTTTGTTTCGTTTTTTCCAACTTAGGGACACCATAGATTGGCAAACCATTTTCTCGCCGTGCCCGAAATTGTTAAAAAAAACCCCCTGTTTTCATCCGATTACACTGCAAATTAAAGAATTCACTTCTACACACGTTATAGAGGTTCGTAGGATCGTTAGGATCGTAGGTGACCATCTGGGTAAGTGAAGAACGAGAAATGACTGCTTTGGTGATTAATTAATTTAAAATTTTTAACAAAACCAACGGCGAGTCGTAGGACTTTTGCAAACACTTTCAAATAAACGGAATTCATTGGCTTCATGGGACTACAGTTAAGAAGTTCGTAGGATAGTAGGACGGCCTACGGACATACATCAAAGTGGAGGGGTATTCTGCAGTTTAGCCCAATACGATGGCAGTATGCTGATACTTCTCTTTTCTTTGAGAGAAAAAAAAAGAAATGTTCTACTTACAAGACAGGGAATGATGCTTATCGCCCTAACTCTTTTCCTTCTTTTCGTTAAAATTGCTCACTGCAGCTAGCTAACCTTCATTCCAGGAGAACGTAATAAACCCTAGTGGGAGGTGTAGCGGGAGGGGTGGGATGGGAGGGGCTTCTTGTGTCGCCAGTTGCTCTGCGTATGCTCGTTAGCTTTTCATTCAGCTGAGTTTTAAGTGTTTTTCGTCTTTAGTTATTTTGTCTTTTATCAAATTGCCTTTATCATTATACCACCCCCCCCCCCCAAAAAAAAAAAAAAAAAGGGGGGGGGGGAAACCTGGAGACACAGTAGCCTATTTTTCCATATTAAAAACGTTTCATTGCTAATTAAGAAACAATTGCTATGGTAGCTTCTCGGTCTCCACTTTCAACGACTATCAACGTCTCCTTTTTCTCTCTGTCCGGAAGCTAGGCAGAGTACTATATACTGTTCTTGATATCAACTTACTCCCCTCTTGGCCTAATTCTTCCAAATTGAATCCTACTGCATTTCCCATCAGAAACTCATATTATGCCTTTTTTCTTCTTCTTCCTTCCTTCCTTTCGTGTCGAAACACGACAATTTGATAGTAATCATGGTAATTAATTCTCAATATTAATGACCTCGGCCAAACAAAGTCCATAGTCCAATTAATAAAAAAAAAACTATCCATGTATCCGTTAACTAATTTTCGTTAAGAGCGATTAGTTTGCCACCCGGGTTACCACCAATTGCCACTAAAGATGAAGCCCCGCACACTGCTTGTAGTGGTTGGTGTAACGGCCCTATGTGTTGGTGTTGGGGTGGGGGTCCTGATCGGGTACTTCAGTGCCCCTGGGGAGGGGCAGTACACCAACCCCGAGACCAGACCCTCGGATGGCAGCATCGCGGATCGAATCATGGAAGAGATTAGCACTGACAGGCTCCGAGAAAATTTGAGGTGAGTTTTTTTCCCCCATGATCATGATAATTTTTGTTATTATTATTATAGGCCTATTAGATCTATTCAGATCTGGATCTATTTGTATTATTATTATTATCAGACCTATTATTAGAATAATATATAATCGAGGCAAAAGTGAGTAGAGTGGGGCTGTCTTGACACGTGCAATATTTGAGAGGGCCTATTTTTTTCATGATTTTCATGATCTTCCCAGGCATGTTCTACTACAAAATCGGGGCGCGTATAGGGGCTTAGCCTTCCTCCATCAGATGAGTATTTGATGTATTCGCTTTTATAATGATTTATTTGTAACTTTGTTTTGATGCAATATTGATTTTCTTGTATATTTTTTTTTTTTTTTTTTTTTTTTTTTTTTTTTTTATCTGGGGTGCAGACCTGTGCGGGTTTTTCAAATCCTTTTCTGCATCCCTAGACATGTTTGTCTCAATAAATACAATACAATACAATACAATACAATACATTATGACCCTTATAAGACATCTGAACCGGGCTATTGCAAATTCATACCGACCGCAGTTTTGATATAATATCGATATATGAAGCGATCATGGGGTATATTGGCCATATTGACCGGAATAAAAAAATCCCATTGAAAAAACACGCATTGACGTACTGGTAGGGCTGCCTTTTTACAATGTTGACCGGCTGGTCGGGGGTCCTACGCGTAATTTTAATGATGCGCGTTTACAAAGAGTAGTAAGACAATGGATACGCACAGAAGCATTATTGCGTCACAATGGTTCAACTCAGAATGCTGAAGAAACAAAGAAAAGAAAAAAAATCCCACGACAAATGCCCAGTTTAAATCAGTTTTTCAGTTTTTGGTAACGTTATATCCTGAGAAAGCAAACTTTTATGACTCGTTGAATGACACATTCTGCAAATTATACCGAGGCATGATGTTTCGAGGGGAATTGATTCCTTGATATTTTAATATTGATGAAGACAGTGGAACATTTTGGATTCAAACATACATGACTGTACTGTAGCAGTTGTACCAGACCAGCTAGGATATGTGGTAAGTAGACTACACTGTGTGTTTTCAATGTCCTATGTTGGAGATAGGTAGTTGAAGCTTAATAATAAAAATATTGACTGTTTTTTTTTCGGGCAATATGGCATATAGTGCCCTTACTAGCACCATATTGCCCTCGTCTTCGACTCGGGGCAATATTATGCTAGTTCAGGCACTATATGCCATATTGCCCTCAAGGGCAGTCAATATTATTTCATTATTACCTGTATGAGGCATTTTGGAGACAAGATAAAGTGCGTAATTTGTCTGCCTAATTGATCCGGTCAACAAAAAATACGTCACAATGGATAAGTTGTACCACAACGGGCCGTAATATCCATACTCCCCTCCTCCGTGATTCCCTATTGGGTTTGTGTACAAAATTGCCGGTCCGTAATATCCATATTTTGTCTGGTCGGGGGTCCTACGCGTAAATCGTAAGTAGATGATGCGCGTTAAAAAAGAGTCAGACAATGGATACGCACAGAAGCATTATTGCGTCACAATGGTTCAACTCAGAATGCTGAAGAAACAAAGAAAAGAAAAAAAATCCCACAACAAATGCCCAGTTTAAACCAAGTAAACTTATTTTATTCTCTTAAAATGGGGCTAATTGAGGTTAACAGGTAATAATAATAATATTGACCGGCTTTACCTTCGGGAGATACTTCCTATATTTCCCTCACAAGACCCATATTGCCCTCGTCTTCGACTCGAGGCAATATGAGACTTGTTTGGGAAATATCTGCGGTATCTCCCTCAAGGCCAGTCAATATTATATACACTGTCCGTCATAAAGGTGGAATATTTTTTTGCCGCTATAGAGACATGATTTTGCTCTGAGTTTAATTTCTTGAATATGTTTGTCCCTGCTTTTACTTTTTGGGACCCTGGCTATATCTTGGACATTTTCCCAACCCTTCACGTGGACCTTTTTCCAAAATAGTCTTGTCAACCCCCGTTGGGCCCATTTTTGTCATTTTTTCTCATTTTGGGGCAATTTTTTGTTTTCCCGGCCGATCAAGCCCCCCTCAGTTTTACCCCCAGGAAAAGCGACTGAGGTGTACTGTTTTATATTGTTCTTTAAGTTAAATCTATTTCTGGGGACAGGCTAAGGTCTCGTGTGTAGGGGAGGGGTTGAAGTAGAAAACAAGATTGGTGAAAATTCGGAACATTTTATTCCATCGTTATGCTGAAAACAAAAGAAATGAAAAACCACCTTTAACCCTTAAATATCATCATTTTTCACTAAAATTTTGTTTAGCCTTGATGGCAAGGCTGTAAATAGTCATTATTGATAATATTTTGTTTTGATTTATGTTTGGTTGAGATTTTACAATACAATTTAGGGAAGATAGAAATTTCCATGGTGTAAAAATGAATAAAATGAATGTTAAACCGCAATCAAAACAAATTTTGACCCCTCCCCTAGACAAAAGAGTCGAGCCTGTAACCATTAAACTAGATTTAATTTAAAGAACAATAACAAATCTCCACCTCAGACGTGTTTTCTTGGAGTAGGACTGAGGGGGCCTTGGTGGGTCGCGTGAACAAAAAAGGGCCCCAAAATTAAGAAAAAATGACGAAAATGGCCATCTTCTGGGGGTGACAAATTTTCTTGAAGAAAAATCCCCGGGAAGGGTTGAGGGAACGTCCAAGATATACCCAGGATCCCAGAAAGTGAAAGCGGTGACAAACACATTCAAGAAATTAATAACGGAGCAACATAACGTCGCTTGAGCCAGAAAAAGATATTCCACCTTTATGACGGACAGTGTAAATACAATACAATACAATACAATACAATAAGGTTTGACAGAATAATTTGCTATTTTTTCTTCTTTTCTTTCATATTTTAGTTGCATTGTGTAAAAAAGATATTATTAGTAGTATAGATTTACGATATAATTATATCTTTAACTTTTAAATATCGTTGTCGCTTCATCATCGTCTTCATTCCTTCATTTTTTTTCCCCTGCCCATTGTGGTTTTTTCCGCCTTTTTTTTTTTTTTT
>CALNVZ010000218.1:1918931-1929127 GCA_940671915.1 Paracentrotus lividus | reverse complement strand
ATTGCCTACTTTATAACATTACCTACATTACAGTGCACTGAATTCAGTCGGTGATCCAGGGGGGGGGCGGCGCCCCCCCCCTCCCCCGTAGGATTGCAAAAAAAAAAAAAAAAAAAAAAAAAGTGCATTCAAATTGAAAAGATAGCTTTTTACATTTTTTTTTTTTTTTTTTTTTTTTTGTTCTTTGGTATGCTTTGTTTGTTTAGGTTTTGTATTGTTTGTTTTTTTTTGTGTCGACTTCTTCGCGGTCGATTGAAACGAGCGCACACTCTACCCCTTAAAATGTTGACATTCATTAAAAAATGTATGTTTCTTATTTTTCTTTTCCTTCTTTCATCTTTCTTCGTTTCTTCCCCTTTTTTACTCGCTTTGATCCAAATTAACAGGGTGACTTGGTATATGTGAACTATGGACGTCTTGAGTATGAATACATATTAAACGAGCTGGATCCGAGCATTGACTTCACCGGGAAGATTGCTATTGCTAGACATGGAGGAGCAGGCTGGTTATAATAAGTATAATTAAACCAAAAGAGAAAGGAAAGGAGAACAATCGGAATTACTTGCCCTTCTAAACCGCCCGCCCCGCCCGCCCCCTCCACGTTCCTTATATGCTGCGATGGATTATGGATTTGAATAAAGAAGGGGCAGCCGGTAAACTCGGAAGAAAAAAAAAAAATGGAGGGTGCAGAGTGAATATAATGCATTATCCATCTGTAATGTTATAGTGGTTTGCTTTAAAAAAAAAAAAAAAAAAAAAAAAAAAAAAAAAAAAAAAAAAAAAAAAAAAAAAAAAAAAAATCAAATTTGGAGCTCAAAAGGGGCAGATGTCAAACTCCACCCCTTCCAGCTTCAATTCTATTATAACCATACTAACGAGATGTGCTGATCATTTTTTTATTGAAAGATGACAAAGCGTAAGAAATTTGAAATTACCTAATGACGCAACTACACTTAATTACAAAATACTGGGTTTTTTTCGTTTCCCATTTTTGCAGGCGACATATGCCCACGATTTTGGATGCATAGGTCTTATCATGTATACCGACCCGGCTGACTACTCTGTCGGGCCTGAGATAGGTACACCCTACCCAGATGGGAAGTTTCCCCAAGCACTTCGGGCCAGAGGGCGCGCATTAAAAAGGACAGTGGAGACCCTCTTACTCCAGGCTACCCAGCCAGAGGTATCAACGAATGAGAAGAGGGGGGGGGGGTGATGATGATGTTGGTCGTGTGGTGGTGGTGATGATGATTGTTTCGGTGGTGGTGTGATGATGATTGTTTCGGTGTGGTGGTGGTTGATGATGATGATGATGATGATGATGATGGTGGTGGTGATGATGATGATGGTGTTGGCGTGGTGGTGATTATGATGTTGGTGTTGGTGGTGGAGATGATGATGATTATGGTTTTGGTGGTGCGGTGGTAGGTGATGATGATGATTATGATGATGATGATCATCATCATCATCATGAAGATGATGTAATGGTGTGGTGCTGATGGTGATGAGGGAGATGATGATAATAGATGATGATGATGATGGAGGTGGTGGTGATGATGGTGATGATGATGATTGATGGTGGTGATGATGATGATGATGACTGTACGGCGTGAATGATGATGAGTGCGTCGTTGTGGTGGTGATGATGGTGATGATGATGATGATGGTGGTGATGATGATGATGATGATGATGATGATGTTGGTGGTGGTTATGATGATGAGTATAGTGGTTGTGGTGATGGTGGTGATGGTGATGTTGGTGGTGGTGGTGGTGGTAATGATGATAATGATGGTTGTGGTGATGATGTTGTTGGCGGTGATGATGATGATGGTGATGGTGATGATACTGGTGGTGGCGATGATGATAGCAGTGGTGGTGTTGGTAGTATTGGTAGTGTTGAGGATGATGGTGATGAATGTCAATTTAGATGATGAGGGAGGTGAAGAAGAAGGAAAAAAGAACAAGAAGATGATTACGATGGTGGTTATGATGATGATGAAGGTGACAATAATAATGAGAATACATTTCTGTCTCACTCTTCTGCTTACCTCCACTCCAGAATTCGCCTATAGGAGATCTGCGAATGAGAGCGATCTACCACTCATACCCATTCATCCTGTCGGGTTTGGCGATGCTCAGATACTCATACAGTAAGCTTTTTAAAAAATAAAAAAAAATAAAAAAAAAACATTTACTACCATCTTGGTGACGATCAGCGATTGTAAGCCCTTAATGGCACATACATTTAGTTTTCTGCATTATCCTAAATGCAGAAAGAAGACAATAACAAGCCTATGTAGCATTTTATAATTACTCTTTGTACAAGGACGGTTGGGTGGGTAATTCATCGCACCTATTATACAGTGCATATTCATCTTCATTTTTCTATTTTTTTTTCTTTAGGAATGATTTTCTTTCGATTATTTGTATTGGTGTATATCTTTTATTAAAAAAAAAAAACATTCCTCGATTAGTATACAGCAAGCAATTCTACACCATTTTGAATTTCAAACGGTTGCACGCAAAACATTATAGATGATGATGTAGTTTTTAAAAAAAGTTTGTGGAATAAAGTTCGATGATCTGAAAACAAAATGTTTTTATTTGAATCTTTGAATTTCTAGTATCCTTTAATTTAACATCATAAATAGTTTCAGAATAAAAAAGGATTATAAAATGAAGTTAAAAAATTTGAAATCAATATGTTTCTCGATTATTAAAAACCCTTTGTTTCTCAAAGATCATTGGCTGGTCCTTCTCCGCCTGATGAATGGCGTGGTGGTTTAAACACCATGTACCCAATAGGCCCGGGATTCAATGACACGTACCAAGGAATGTAAGTACAAGCAAGTATGTTACTAGGATTATACTACCCATTCTATTTCTTACAAATGAAAAAAAGAAAAAAGAATAAGCATCCCTCTTGAAAAACTTTAAAATGTACCAAACAATCGTAATGTTTAGCGAAATCTTATACACTGTAAAAAAAAAAAAAACAAAAGGTAACTCGCAAGAAAATGAGTAAACTAATGCTTTACTCCCAACGGAGTACATTTTGTTTACGCTTAACAGAGCTAGTAAAAAGATAACGCGCAAGAAAATGATAAACATAATTATGCTTTAGTCCCAACGGAGTAAATTTTGTTTACTCTTAACAGAGTAAAAGTTAACTGCGCAAAAAATGAGTAAACTAATGCTTTACTCCCAACGGAGTAAATTTTGTTTACGCTTAACAGAGCTAGTAAAAAGTAAACTCGCAAGAAATGAGTAAATTAATTGTTTACTCCTTTCGAAGCTAGGAATGATACATAGATGACTAAAAGTTACTCTTTCTGAGTAACATTTGGCTCTACTGCATGAGTAATATTTTTTACTCAATTTCACGCGAGTTACCTTTTTGCTCAGTATTGGGTAAGATTTTACTCATTTTTTTTACAGTGTAGAGATATTCAAAAGCTTAATTGTTAAAAGCAATAAAAACGACAACCACTTATCGAACAGACGTACCCGCACCTTTTCAGTCTACTGTTTCATTTACAGCTTCACTGTTTGTATTCATTTTTACATGATTTTCTATAAATCTTCTTTAATGCTCTTTAGTCTTATAAGTATATTTTGAATTATTTTTATCGCCACGCACATCGAAATAAACATATCATCGCTTTGTAACTCCTAAAAAATTAATAATGAATTAAACAATAATAAATGTTTCATGGTTATTATACTTTTAGGAAAGCTAGGTTAGTTATTAACTCTGTTTCGGAGCAGAAAACGATCTACATACAGTGGGGTTCATTAAAGGCGCTATTGAACCAGGTAAGAAATCAAATATAATTTTCATTTGTGAGACATACATCGGTTTTCTTTCTTTTCTTTTCTTTCTTTCTTTATTTTATACAATTTATATCTATTATTATTATCATTTTTTTTTTTTTTTTTTGGGGGGGAGGGGGTGCATTGACTGTTTTTTTTTTTTTTTAATAATAAATTAAACATAAATAAAATGCAACATGATATGTGAATTAGTGTTTGCTGTTGTTGTTGTTGTTAGCTTGCCCAAGACTAATGGCATTGGAAAGGTATGAGCCATCGACAAGTGTAAAATCAGTGATGTACGTGTATTATTTTCGTCATGAATAATTTAAATGGTTCCACTTTAAAACTGTTTTGCATTCTCTGTATCTGAAAACGCTTATTTGTGTAATCAACAACCAAGATATGATCTACATCAAATTTGAGGAGTGTTCCAGGCCCGTAACTTTTTTTTTTTTTTAATCTTTTTTTTTTTTTTGTCAAGCGGACCCCTGCTCGCCAGCGGGGGGGGGGGGGTCGTTCGAACCCCCCGAACCCCCCCCCCCTAGTTACGGCCTGGAACATTCCTCAAATTTGATGTAGAATCAATTTTTTTATGTGGAGGGGGGGTAGCTGTTCAAAAAATTTCTGCATTCGGTCCTCAAGAAGAGTACCATATATTAGCTATTAGGGGTAGGCTAAGACGTCGATCGGTACCAAGAAATTGATAAGCAAAAAAAAAAAAAAAGTTACGGGCCTGGAACACTCCTCAAATTTGATGTAGATCATATCTTGGTTGTTGATTACACAAATAAGCGTTTTCAGATAGAGAATGCAAAACAGTTTTAAAGTGGAACCATTTAAATTATTCATGACGAATAATACACGTACATCACTGATTTTACACTTGTCGATGGCTCATACCTTTCCAATGCCATTAGTCTTGGGCAAGCTAACAACAACAACAACAGCAAACACTAATTCACATATCATGTGCATTTATTTTATGTTTAATTTATTATTAAAAAAAAAAAAAAAACAGTCAATGCCACCCCCTCCCCCCCAAAAAAAAAAAAAAAAAATGATAATAATAATAGATATAAATTGTATAAAATAAAAGAAAGAAAGAAAAGAAAAAGAAAGAAAACCGATGTATGTCTCACAAATGAAAATTATATTTGATTTCTTACCTGGTTCAATAGCGCCTTTAATGAACCCCACTGTATGTAGATCGTTTTCTGCTCCGAACAGAGTTAATAACTAACCTAGCTTTCCTAAAAGTATAATAACCATGAAACATTTATTATTGTTTAATTCATTATTAATTTTTTAGGAGTTACAAAGCGATGATATGTTTATTTCGATGTGCGTGGCGATAAAAATAATTCAAATATACTTATAAGACTAAAGAGCATTAAAGAAAGATTTATAGAAAATCATGTAAAAATGAATACAAACAGTGAAGCTGTAAATGAAACAGTAGACTGAAAAGGTGCGGGTACGTCTGTTCGATAAGTGGTTGTCGTTTTTATTGCTTTTAACAATTAAGCTTTTGAATATCTCTACACTGTAAAAAAAATGAGTAAAATCTTACCCAATACTGAGCAAAAAGGTAACTCGCGTGAAATTGAGTAAAAAATATTACTCATGCAGTAGAACCAAATGTTACTCAGAAAGAGTAACTTTTAGTCATCTATGTATCATTCCTAGCTTCGAAAGGAGTAAACAATTAATTTACTCATTTCTTGCGGTTTACCTTTTTACTAGCTCTGTTAAGCGTAAACAAAATTTACTCCGTTGGGAGTAAAGCATTAGTTTACTCATTTTTTGCGCAGTTAACTTTTACTCTGTTAAGAGTAAACAAAATTTACTCCGTTGGGACTAAAGCCATAATTATGTTTATCATTTTCTTGCGCGTTATCTTTTTACTAGCTCTGTTAAGCGTAAACAAAATGTACTCCGTTGGGAGTAAAGCATTAGTTTACTCATTTTCTTGCGAGTTACCTTTTTTTTTTTTTACAGTGTATAAAGATTTCGCTAAACTTACGATTGTTTGGTACATTTTAAAGTTTTTCAAGAGGGATGCTTATTCTTTTTCTTTTTTTCATTTGTAAGAAATAGAATGGGTAGTATAATCTAGTAACATACTTTGCTTGTATTACATTCCTTGGTAGTGTCATTGAATCCCGGGCCTATTGGGTACATGGGTGTTTAAACCACCACGCCATTCATCAGGCGGAGAAGGCCACGCCAATGATCTTGAGAAACAAAGGGTTTTTAATAATCGAGAAACATATTGATTTCAAATTTTTTAACTTCATTTTATAATCCTTTTTTATTCTGAAACTATTTATGATGTTAAATTAAAGGATACTAGAAATTCAAAGATTCAAAATAAAACATTTTGTTTTCAGATCATCGAACTTTATTCCACAAACTTTTTTTAAAAACTACATCATCATCTATCATGTTTTGCGTGCAACCGTTTGAAATTCAAAATGGTGTAGAATTGCTTGCTGTATCTAATCGAGGAATGTTTTTTTTTTTATAATAAAAGATATACACCAATACAAATAATCGAAAGAAAATCATTCCTAAAGAAAAAAAAATAGAAAAATGAAGATGAATTGCACTGTATAATAGGTGCGATGAATTACCCACCAACCGTCCTTGTACAAAGAGTAATTATAAAATGCTACATAGGCTTGTTATTGTCTTCTTTCTGCATTTAGGATAATGCAGAAAACTAAATGTATGTGCCATTAAGGGCTTACAATCGCTGATCGTCACCAAGATGGTAGTAAATGTTTTTTTTTTATTTTTTTTTATTTTTTAAAAAGCTTACTGTATGAGTATCTGAGCATCGCCAACCCGACAGGATGAATGGGTATAGTGGTAGATGCGTCTCATTCGCAGATCTCCTATAGGCGAATTCTGGAGTGGAGGTAAGCAGAAGAGTGAGACAGAAATGTATTCTCATTATTATTGTCAACCTTCATAATCATCATAACCACCATCGTAATCATCTTCTTGTTCTTTTTCTTCTTTCTTCACCTCCTCATCATCTAAATTGACATTCATCACCCATCATCCTCAACACTACCATACTACCAACACCACACTGCTATCATCATCGCCACCACCAGTATCATCACCATCACCAATCAATCATCATCACGCCGCCAACAACATCATCACCACAACCATCATTATCATCATTACCACCACCACCACCACCACCAACATCACCATCACCACCATCACCACAACCACTATACTCATCATCATACACCACCACAATCATCATCATCAATCAATCATCATCATCAACCACCATCATCATCATCATCACCATCACTCACACCACTCCATCATCATCATCATCATTATCATCAATCCTCCTCATCAACCATCAGCACCACCACATTAACCATCATCTTCATGATGATGATAATGATCATCATCATCAATCATCATCATCACCACCACCACACCAAACCATAATCATCATCATCTCCACCACCACACCACATCATAATCACCACCACCGCAACACCATCATCATCATCCACCACACCATCATCATCATCATTCATCAATCATCATCACCACCACCACACCGAAACAATCATCATCACCACCACCAGCACGAAACATCATCATCACCACCACCACACGACCAACATCATCATCACCCCCCCCCCCCTCTTCTCATTCGTTGATACCTCTGGCTGGGTAGCCTGGAGTAAGAGGGTCTCCACTGTCCTTTTAATGCCGCCCTCTGGCCCGAAGTGCTTGGAGGAACTTCCCATCTGGGTAGGGTAGTCCTATCTCATGCCCGACAGAGTAGTCAGCCGGGTCGGTATACATGATAAGACCTATGCCACAAATGTGCATATGTGCCTGCAGGAAATCGGAAGATAACCCAGTTTATTGTAATTAAGTGTGTTGCGTCATTGGTAATTTCAATTTTTACGCTTTGTCCCATTTCAAAAAAATACAACCTGTATGCCAATCGTTAAGTAGTTGGTTATATAGAATTGAAGCTGGAAGGGGTGGGTTTGACTCTGGCCCCTTTCTGGCTCCAATTTGATTTTTTTTTTTTTTTTATTTTTTTTTTTTTTTTTTTTTTTTTTTTTTTTTTTTTTTTTTTTTAAAGCAACCACTATACATTACATGGATAATGCATTATTTACTCTGCACCCTCCATTTGTTGTTTTCTTCCGAGGTTACCGCGCTGCCCCTTCTTTATTCAAATCATAATCCATGCGCAGCTATAGGACGTGGGAGGGGAGGGGCGGGGGGGCGGGTTTAGAAGGGCAGTAATTCGCGATTGTTCTCCTTTTCTTTTCTATTTTGGTTTAATTATACCTTATTATCAAGCCTGCTCGCTCCATGTCTAGTAGCATCTTCCCGGTGAATGTCCATGCTCGGATCCAGCTGTTTAATATGTATTCATATCTTCAAGACGTCCATCAGTCACAATATACCAAGTCACACTGTTAATTTGGTATCAGAGCCGAAGTAAAAAGGGGGAGAACGAAGAAATGATGTAAGAAGTGAACAGGAGAAAAATAAGAACATGAACATTTTTAATGGAGATGTCCAACATTTTAGGGGTAGGTTGCGCTCCGTTCAAGTCGACCGGAAGGAAGTTGACAACAAACAACACAACAATACACCTAACAAACAAAGTCATAGCAAAAGATCAAAAAAAAAAAAAAAAATAAAATGTAAAAGCTAATCTTTGTTCAATTGAATGCACTTTTTTTTTTTTTTTTTTTTTTTATTGCAATCCTACGGGAGGGGGGGGCGCCTCGCCCCTGCCGGAGCCTGGATCCACGACTGAATTCCAGTGCATGTAATTGTAGGTAATGTTTATAAGTGGCATACTTTACTATTCTAAGATTTGCCAAAAAATAAGCAGTAGGCTCGGGTAAGCTGTGTGATCATAGTCTGGTTTTATCAACGATTATGAGGCCTATCTTTAATATCTTCTATTTGAAATCCTCGATAGCAACTACTTTGTAATGTTTCATATCATTTATTTCAGTGTTTTTTGGTTTTCCTTAATATCACTAGTTTTATGAAGTTGTTATTGTTATATTCTTTTTTATCTTTTTTTCAGTTTTGCTAATAAAGAAAATAAGAATTCAATTAAAGACGAGTCGCCAAAAATAAGTAAAAGACAAAGAAATAGACCGAAACTTCCACTAAACATCTCCATCCGCGGAATGAAGCATTGAAGGGGGTGGATATCGGGTTGGCATAATTCCTCTCCTCTCACAAATGATCTCCGTAGCTGATTGAAGAGCATTGCCATTGGCTGGATTATGAATTTGTACTAGGGGAATATATGAATATTTCATGTTAGGGTCGGATCAATTTGAATTAAGGGGTATGAAAGTACATGTTATTGGTCGAGATCTATGATTTGAAGTGAGACATATTGGTCGGATATAATTTGAACCCTCGGGGCGTGTGGGCCTAAGTTGCATTGTCAATTGGGTCGATTATGATTTGACCTAGGGGGGGTGGACGGAAAGTGCAGGGGAGGACATCCTGACGACCAGCAATTGGAAGACTGAAGTGATACAGTTATAAACGGATTATATTTTTATAATGATACATGGTTAACTGATAAATCATAAACTGACTATCCAATTTAAAAAGTCATGAAAGACGTGAAATAGTATTCTGATAACAGAATCAATAATGCATTACGAAATAAGTTAAATTTTTAAAATTATAAACATGCGATTAACTCTTTATTATTTAATCGGTTAAATATGTATGTCATGAAAATAAAGTGTGAAACAGTTTACAACAGCAATTGCTAAATAGGTTGGTTTAAACGAATATAGGTGATAAACTGATATTAAAAATATTATGAAATATTAGTATACTAAGTTTACTGATTAGTGAAAACTTGAATGTTAATCATATCAAAAGGAAGTTAATAGAAATGATACATACTAGTTAATATGGTCAATATAGAGCGGATTAACAGATTATTATAAATAAGTTTAATGTTAAATGATAAAGTGAAAATCGGTCTGTACCATTAGCACTAACTTTAAATTCCTTCAAATAGCCGATTATCAATACTAAATTGCCATATGCTTGGTATTAACCCTGAAGAATGGCAGATGATTAATATTGTATGATATTTTGAAAGGGGTGGATGATGATATAGATTTGTTTCTGTCCATCTTATCTTTTTCATTTCTTGAAACACTTTTATTATTATTGGTAATATTTTTGTGTGGAGGTGTATACTTCGTATATGAGAATTATTAGTTTTGGCCTTGCGCTGTTTTTGTTTCCTTCACCTGTCCAAATGTCACTTCACCTTGTTAAGTATAATGCAGCGCACACGACACACTTAACCTTATTCAAGTTA
>CALNVZ010000218.1:1890128-1918906 GCA_940671915.1 Paracentrotus lividus | reverse complement strand
TGTGTAGTTAGTAGGCTGTTCAAAAAATTTCTGCATTCGCGTCCTCAAAGAAGAAGTACCATATATTAAGCTATTAGGGGTAGGCTAAGACCGTTCGATCGGTACCAAGAAATTGATTAAGCAAAAGCAACAATTTTTTTTGCTTATCAATTTCTTGGTACCGATCGAACGGTCTTAGCCTACCCCTATAGCTAATATATGGTACTCTTCTTGAGGACCGAATGCAGAATATTTTTGAACACCTAACTAAAAATCCTAGTTACGGGCCTGATGTTCGGTTGGAAGATTTTTAAAAAACAAAACAAAACAAAGAAAAATATAAAACAAAACATAAAAAGACTAACCAATTATATATTCACAATTTTGTTTCCTTCAGATCGTTACGTCATAATAGGTAACCATCGTGATGCATGGGGGCTGGGATCTATCGATCCTACAAGTGGAACAGCATCCATGCTAGAAATATCAAGAGCTTTTGGCAAACTCAAGAAGGAAGGTAAGAAAAATAATCCTCATCAGCGCAGTTGCAACTACCTCCACAATCATCATCATTCTTCATCACGATATTCATTAACGTAATTGTCATCATTGTCGTCATCAACACAATCTTCATCGTTATCATCATCTCAATCATCGTGATGTATGGGGATTGGGATTTATTGATCCTACGAGTGGAACAGCATCGATGCTAGAAATATCAAGAGCTTTTAGCAAACTCAAAGGACGGTAAGAAGCAGCGGCAGGTACCTCTGTGATCATCATCATTCCTCATCATGAAATTCATCAACGTAATCGTCGTCATCATCATCATCATCATCATCGCCGTCATTGTAATTATCGTCATCAATATCGTAATTATATCATCATCATGATTGTCATCATCATCGTCATCACCACAATCTTCATCATTATCATCATCTTAATTAATCATCATCATCCTAATGATCGCTTATCGTCTGCATCATCCGCATGGTTGTCATTATCTTCATCATCATCATCAACTTCATCACGACCGCCACCTCTACCATCACCACCACCATACAGATAGGCAAGATTTATACCGTATCTCTTAACCATGTTAATTGGGAAAGAAGAAGGATTCAAAAATATGTCGATGCTCTGTAGTGCCCTTTGGTATCATATTATAACTATTATAACCATATATATACCTCGGATAATACTTATAACCATACTTATATACCTCGGATAATACTTATATTATAATTGTCTTATGTCACAGGCTGGAGACCAAGGAGAACTCTGATGTTCTGTTCGTTTGGAGGAGAGGAATACGGACTGATTGGTTCTATTGAATGGACGGAGGTCAGTTTATCATTCAAGTTTCAATTATATTTATTCTATTGATAATAGATCCCTTATAAAAACACCGATGTCTGGGCTCAGTGGATACAGCGTCCCCCTCATAATCGGGAGGTTGCGGATTCGATACCCGGCTTCGTCATACCAAAAGACGTTAAAAATGGAAGTTTCTGCTACTCCGTTTGGCCTTCAACAAGAATGGGATAGAGCAAAGTCCATCTGGTGCTGTTCAGCGGCTGCCTGGCCCACGACAAAATGGGGGGGGGGGGAAGAATTTCCGTTAAACTTTGTTTCGGACGATACAATTTTTGAGCGTTTTAAATTTGTAGCTTTAAAGCTCTGATCACAAATGTTCGTACCAACGATGCGTTCAAAGGGGCATTTATTTACTTGAAACAGTTGGAAAATAGTATCATTTTAAAATATATAATAAACATTTTAAAGAGTTCAATCGTTTTTGAGAAAAACAAAACTTCTGTTTAAGTTGGAATTGCCTTTGTTTTTGTTTATTTCTCTTCTCGGTACAACTGTCTCTACCTCTTGAATTTGTCCCCACCCTCCCCCTCTCTCTCTCTCCATATCTCACTCTCGTTCTCTTCTCTTTCTATGTCTTAAACTCTGTTTCTGTCTCTTTTGGTCTTTTTCTCCTTTTGTAGGAATTCAAGGCGATCTTAACGGACCGAGCAGTGACTTATCTCAATCTCGATATAGGAGTTATGGGTAAGTAGCCTATATAGCTGACTGACAAACTAAATTATGTTGATTTGCAATTTGACTTTAAAACATCAAAGTACATATTTATTGAATATTTCAAGTGGATTTGCAAACATTTTTAACAGCTTCATCGTACTATTCTCGGTTGAATGTACAAAGAGAATCGTAATTTATTCGCCCAATGGTGGATAAACCTAACTGCTTTACAAAGTTAACGTTAAACATTCTTTTGTTCAATCAGACACATTTTACTTCCGATCATCGTCAACCCCTCACCTAAGACCAGTGGTCTATGAAGCAACACAGAAGGTTGGTTGGTTTATGATATCACATGGTCAGGGGGCACAGAAAGTTTATGAAGGGGGTTAATAATCTTGTTGTACTTGAAAGGTTGTACTTGTAATTCATATGGAAATTTAAAGATTAACAAGAATTTTGATTCGATTGATGATAATGATAATGATAATTATAGTAATGACCATTATCTGTACCGTACCAGCATGTCTGTCAGATTTGACACTCCTTGCTTCTTGCGCACAAAAATTAATGTTGTAATGTATATATTACTATGCACGCTTGCTATAGATTTCCATTATGTTTTCAAATGTCAGTAGAAGTACGAATCTAAAGATTATCTGGAATACGATATGAAATATTTTTTTAGCACATTTTCTATCATTGTATATTTTACCATCAACTTCAAGTTTTTAATGAAGATATTTATTTCCAATAATACACTGTTCGTCATAAAGGTGGAATATTTTTTTCTGGCTCAAGCGACATTATGTTGCTCCGTTATTAATTTCTCGAATGTGTTTGTCACCGCTTTCACTTTCTGGGATCCTGGGTATATCTTGGACGTTCCCTCAACCCTTCCCGGGGATTTTTCTTCAAAAAAGTTTGTCACCCCCAGAAGATGGCCATTTTCGTCATTTTTTCTTATTTTGGGGCCCTTTTTTGTTCACGCGACCCACCAAGTCCCCCTCAGTCCTACCCCAAGGAAACACGTCTGAGGTGGAGATTTGTTATTGTTCTTTAAATTAAATCTAGATTTATGGTTACAGGCTCGACTTTTTTGTCTAGGGGAGGGGTCAAAATTTATCTTGATTGGGGTTCAACATTCATTTTATTCATTTTTACATAATGGACATTTCTATCTTCCCTAAATTGTATTGTAAAATCTCAACCAAACATAAATCAAAATAAAATATTATTAATAATGACTATTTACAGCCTTGTCATCAAGGCTAAACAAAATCTTAGGGGAAAATGATGATATTTAAGGGTTAAAGGTGGTTTTTCATTTCTTTTGTTTTCAGCATAAAGATGGAATAAAATATTCCGAATTTTCACCAATCTCGTTTCTTACTTGAACCCCTCCCCTAGACAAGAGACCTAAGCCTGTCCCCAGAAATATAGATTTAACTTAAAGAACAATATTAAACAGTACACCTCAGTCGCGTTTCCTGGGGGTAGGACTGAGGGGGGCTTGAAGGGCCGGGAAAACAAAAAGGGGCCCCAAAATGAGAAAAAATGACAAAAATGGGCATCACGGGGGTTGACAAAACTTTTTTGGAAAAAGGTCCACGTGAAGGGTTGGGAGAATGTCCAAGATAGAGCCAGGGTTCCAAAAAGTAAAAGCAGGGACAAAAATATTTGTATATTAAAGTCAGAGCAAAATCATGTCGCTATAGCGGCAAAAAAATATTCCACCTTTATGACGGACAGTGTAGATACTATTTTATTGAAATTTACAATATAACTATAATAATAACTGATGTTTCAAAAAGAGCAAATACATCACAATGCAAAATAAGATATCACATGTAACACTTGTTTGCTTGAGATAAAAAGATAAAAACCATCAGTTCTCAGTTTATACAAATGTGTTTGGGAGAATAACTAATAAATTGCTCCGATTTTTATTCCATTTTAACAAACAAACAAACTATTATTGAAGGTTCCTGATCCGGATCCATCGGATAGCCGACAAACTGTGTATGATACTATGCAAGAACGTAAACCGGATCCGAACAATCCGGACCTGCCTCAGTGAGTTTGGAGTGCTGTTTTGTTTATTATACAAGTCATAGCAGCTTATTTTGTTATACCGAAGTCAAGGAAAATTACTCCCTTATACTACCAAAAAAAATCTCTAGGGGCAATATTGTCGGTGGATAGTTGTCTGGGGACAGTCGTCCAGGTGTGTCCTTATACCAACAATTAAAATACCCTAAGAGGAATAATCTTTTCTTTCAAATTTTCTTTTAAAAAACTAATGTTTCAAGGAGAGGGTCTGCATCCCCGACACACTTTCACGACCAAACTTTATGCTATTTTCCAGCTTTGTGTTGTTTTCTTTTGTTTTTTAATCAAAACAATTTTATTGAACGTAGTACAAAGTGTATATTTAACCCCATTGTCAATTATCAAATCATATTTTAGGTGCTTTATGTATTCTATTTAACTTTGGGAGCTTAAATATATTATTTTATATATTATATATTATTTTCTTGTTTTGCGAGTTCATAAATTCTTTGCTTTGAAGTTACATCCATTAAAAAAAAAAAAAATATTATTATTATAATCACATTACGCCATTGCCTACACTCGTTCCCTTCTCTCCCCAGAGTTCTACGTATAGGTGCGGGCAGTGACTATTATGGTTTTGAGAAGAGACTGGGTGTGACGTGTATAAGCGGATATTATTTCTATGACAGCGTAAGTAGTCAAAACAGTTTTATATATAAGTCCTCGTTTTAGATCAGACCAGAAAAATAGAAATCACTCGATAAAAAGATGATAAATTGGAGAGAATTAACCCCCATCCCATGCATGCCATGGTGAAGGGCTGAAACATGATACGAAATAACCCTGCTCAACCCCGCTAACCAATCAATATGATTATACAAAATTTAAAAAAAATGTAATATACAGTAATAAAGATATCCATTCATTTTAACTGATCCTTCCAAAGTTCGAATATGTAAATCAATAAAATAATAAAGCTATTTGACGAATTAAATTCTTCTTGTTGTACTCTCTGCATTACACAACTTCACAAACCTACTCATATTAAACCAAAAAAACAAAACAACACACACACAAATGCTCAAACCCCTTTCCCTCGTCTGTACCACCAAATCAAGTTCGGAAAAAGTTTTTTAAAAAAAGTCCATGATAAAGAATTAAACAAACAAACAAACAGTAATTACAAAACGAAAACAAAAGCAAAACAAACAAAAACAAAATAAAACAAAACGTCAAATTAGTGGTTCACATGTCTTGACCATTTATCCCATTTTTTTTCTTTAAAATGATTTAGGAGACGTACCAAATCAACTTTTACTCGCTCTACCACACTTCATACGAGACACTCCGACTTATGGAAACCTTCATCGATCCGGAATATAAATTCCACCAGGCGATTGCGAGAACCTTCGCTGAAATGGCTCGCATTTTAACGGAGGCCGTCGTTCTCCCTTTCGACGTCGAGACCTACGCTAGTGATCTAACTGGAATGTGGATGAACCTTAAGAATACGTCACAAGCCAGGAATATTGAAGCTCACGATATTTCATTAGGTATGTTTGTGGTATGCTACACTCGACCCAGGTGATGTATATGGGTGCCGGTAGGAAGAAATTGTTCGAATGTTGTGTTCATCTCGTCGGGGTAGCTTAGCTATTTAGCTATATAAGCCAGTTAAATTAGCTTTCTATGAGGGGGTGGGGTTATTATTAACAAGATACAGCTGAGTACATTTGACAATCGAACTTTGTTCCCATATTAGTAAAGGGAAAGTGCATAAGGAAAGTATATACAATTTTACTTTTTAGATTAAACAACATCATTAAAAACATATGTATATATAGTTTGACTATAGTGTCAAGATATTCCCATTGTAATGAACTGCGAAGAACCTTTTGTGCACTAGATATAGTTAATTTTTGCTAAATATTAATGTACTTGAAGATAAATTGTTTGCTTGTTTTCGCTTTTAATCTTTGGAACTTTTACAGATCCCCTGGAGGAAGCGATCGCTGAATTTTCTACCGTGAGCACGCAATTCCAGGAAAGACTAGCATCGGTGGATACACAAAGGTAGGGAAAATTAAATAGTTCAGTGCCCGGTAACATAAATCATTAATTTTAACCTATTGCAAATTTGAACGAAATTTTTTTATTGGTTCAGAGTAAGTCACAATGTAACAATGTCCAAAGGTGTTTGCGTTAATTGTTCAAGAGGGCAGCATGTATCTGTACCTTAGTGGAGGAAAGAATTGTGCATGCAAAAGCTTTTAGCCAATCACCGCTACTTTTATCGTGAGTTGGAGATAGATGATTGGTTGAACGGTTTGCATGCTGTTGCACAAGATCTTCCCTCCAGTAAGGAACATCACAGCTCGAGCATGCACCGAGTTTGGACAGTAAGTGTATGCATTTGAAATGTGTTCGGCGATATTTTTTATCTACACAAACATGAATTTAATTGTTCTTTTTGACGAAACGATACATTCTAAGGGAACAGCAAAATATTTTTTTGCCATATATTTAGCGTAGGCCTATTAAAATTTTGTCTCACCCCTTTTGTTCTCTCCCCCCCCCCTCCCCTCATATCACAATTTCACTCTAACTCTCCATTACCATCCTTTTCTATATCAATATTCTATCAATGATCTCGTTTACCTCTTCCTTTTCTCGCTTCGTTCTCTCATGTTTTCTGTTTTCTGTTTTTCTTTCTATCTCTCTCTCTCTCTCTCTCTCTCTATCTGACTATCAGTACCGTAGCTGTGAGGCAGGTTAACGATCAAATGATGTCACTTGACAAGGCCTTCCTTGGTGATTTACCAGGAAACACACTGGACAGGTAAATATATAATCAAATATACATAATTAGAATACAAAATAATTTAATGCTGCCTAATTTCAAATTGATTAAATATAAAAATGTTGACTTTGATTAAAATAAGAATTCAGCCTAAATTTCTTGCAAAAGCCTTCAAGTTGCAATCTTATTTTGACAATGTTTTTGATTTTTTTTTTTTTTTTTAATAGAAAAATCCGAGATTTCTTCTATTCTACCTGTGCGCAGATTTTTGGTATACCGTCAATAATCTCGACAACCTATCTGTGACCATTCAAAATAAAATATATATACACAAAGATAGTTGACAGATTGTTTTTTAACAGTTATCATGGCTATAACTATTTTAATAAACAAAATATATAACAAATTAACAATTATCAATTGTCCTTGTTAATGCAGAAGAAAAGTACCCATCATTTCTATTTTTATTTATTTATTTATTCATTTATTTATTTATTTCGTCACAGGCACCTGCTATTTTCTTCGCGGCAGACCTCAGATCGTTCCACTGAGAGACTACCGTCAGGAACCTTCCCGGGAATAATCGATTCCCTGTATGAAATCGACGACGATCCCGACCAGGAAGGTCGATGGACCGTGGTCGCTCAGCAGGTCGCTATTCTAACACACGCCGTCGAGGCTGGCACTTCGGTTCTACGAGATGTGACGTCATGGTGACAGTACCATCCAGGTGGGGGCGCAGGGGAAGCGCACCCCTCTATAATTTGAAAACCACTAATTGACTGTAATGCTAAAATCAGACAATTTCGGAGGCTCATCACCACTGATCTGGATACAGATCAGTGCTTATCCCCCTAATTGGGACTGGCGCCCCCTCTATTTTAAAATCCTGAATCTACCACTGATTGTGCATTGTATTTGCTAACCACATGTAAAGCGAGTCAGATTTGTGCAACTCATTGACTATAATTTATTAATTATTCTGTATAAAACATAAGTTTCCATGTCAAACTCATGTAGCACTACATTTTATTTTCAATACAGTCTACTCCCATTATAATGAGCACAGATACGAGATTTTGTCATAACGAGTATATTATCCAATTACAAACCGTCATGTGCTCAGTATAAAGAGATTTTGTTATAACGAGGTTTTTAATTGGTTTGATCCTGTGCACCTCGTTATAATGGGAGTGGACTGTGTTTGCAATACTGTTTTGGTGGCTCTTGTGTAGACACAATTCCAGGCGCAGTTCCTGTAAATATTCGACATTTATTAGATTATATTTTGTATATTGAATGTAATTTTTACGTTGATTTCGTAATTTTTGCTATTTTATTGTATCTTTAAGAGTGTGAAGTCAAAAACAAAAGGGGGTTAGTTGGGGGTGGCGGAACCGAGATAGAGAGAGAAGAGAGAGAGAGAGAGAGAGAGGGAGAGGAGAGGGAGGAGAGAGAGAGAGAGAGGGAGAGAGAGAGAGAGGAAAGGAAGAGGATCAGGGTAAGGCAGTGCACGATGGATATCCGATCAAAAAAAAAAAAAAAAAAATGTAAAAGCATAGAATATAAGTTCATGCTAAGCGCTTGCAAATACCAAGTTTGGTTATTATCATGCCAAATTAAATACGGAAAACCCATTAAAAGCTATAATATGATTTAACATAGAAAAATAGTATAATACAGTCTAATCCCGTTATATAACAAGATGCTCGAGACCAACCCATACAAAATCAATACATCGTCGACAGATATGGACACGTTTGATATCTGTGTTCATTATAATGGGAGTAGACTGTACTGCCTAACCCAACTACAAATACATGTAAATAAACAAAATAAAACAGGACTCAATAATACATTCACGTTACCACATGTACTTGCATGCTCTTTATTTCATGGAATGTTCGATACTTAATAATTTCTCAAAACGCTTTTGAATGTCCAATGAAATACACGTATTAATAAAGAGTTTCGTATCAGGACAACTACCCCCTGGGCAATTACCCCACAGAAATGGGGGGAGGGGGGGGGGGGGGGGGGGGGGGGGGGTTAACTCTAACCCTAAATGATTAGGGTTAGAGTTAGGGGTACATTTTTGGCATGGGATGCTTATCCAAAAGGAGGGGAGTTGTCTCGGAGGTAATTGTCGTAGAATTGAAGTTTCATTCTAAAAGGGAAATCTTTGAGATGTCAACAATGTCAACCGATAGAAAATTTGTGTACAAGCTGCATTTGGTTTTTGGTATAATTACTCTTTACCCGCATATCACTAATTATCATATTTACAACCCACTGCCGTTATAGTGAACAAATATTATGCATACAAACATTATGGGTATATGTTTGAGTTTTTGACTTGGAAAATCTCCTCGTTATGATGAACTATTGTTGCATCCATGGACGTTATAATGCGAGTGGACTGTATCAGGAACTTCATGTATAAACAAATTTGGGCAGCGTTTCATGGAAGTGAGCCCTCTATGTGCCCGCTATATAGCTGGGGGTTACTCATGTACTACGCATGCGCCATGTGCGCGTATGTCTGCGCGTATTTATATTTTCCTTTGGTACGCATACATACGCACACATGGAGCAGGCATAGTACATGGGTAACCCCCCAGCAATGGCCGCCCCACAAGAAAAAACATCACCCAAACCGAATTTGTCTATAGGAAAGTACAGTTATCTCTGGTTACCCACTTATAACCAAATCACATGTCAGTATTACAATGTAAACACAAGATGTGCATTTATTTGAAATTAGGACCAGGTGAATTGCCTTGTTATAACAAAACATTGTTGTATCTTTGCTCATTAATGGGAGTGGACTTTAGCAGGAAACTTTTTCAATCAGGACCATGGATAGTAATATCAAGATATGAGCAAACAAATCTTTTGGCAACAAACAGATCATACACAGTCTCCTCCCATTATAATGAATGTTTTGTTATATAAGGCAGTTCACCCACTCCCAATTTGTAAAATCTTTGTATTAAAGGAGGAGTCCGGGCTGAAATTAAAAAGTTTTGTAAAGTAAAGTAAAATTTAACAAACACAACACAGAAAATTTCATCAAAATCGGATGAAAAACAACAAAGTTATGCATTTTTTTAGGTATTGAATTTTTTTCGTAAAACAGTTCTTGGCATTGTCTCATCTGAATATTTGAATATTCAAATGAGCAAAATGATGATGTCACAGTCCCCCTACTTCTTGTGTATTTTATTATATGAAATCCTATTTTTCTCATTTTTTCATATATTGCGTATACAGAAAATCTGTCCCTCATAATGAAATAGGTAATAGCACTAGTGACCTTGAACATTCCACAAGGATTAATCCCTGTTTTTATGTCCTTGGGGCAGAAAATCTTGATAATTGGTATTTCAAACAATAAAATACAAAGAAAGTAGGGGGACTGAGACATCATCAGTTTGCCAATTTGAAGATGGCAAAAACTGTTTCCTACAAAAATTCAAAACCTAAGAAAATTCAGAACTTTGCTATTTCTGATCCGATTTTGATGAAATTTTCAGTGTTGTGCTTTTTAGATTTTACTTTATTTTTCTAATAATGCAAAAATCCAGCCCGGAGGAGTCCTTTAACTGTTCAGTTTAACAATATTTAGTTAGGGGTGCAATTAACTCCGTTCTACACTCCTCATTACTACGAGAGTGGGTTATACAAAACTATTGCCTGTTCATAACGGAGTCTAGATCTTCTTCTCCAGTCCTTTCTCTCTATTTTTGTTTATTTGTGGATTAGAATTTGATTCAGACTCTGCCCATTAGATACTGAACGCAGGCGATCCCATTAGGCGAAAGGGTAGTAAGATCAGCTGGGGAACAGGCCAGGGGGAAGGCAGAAGAAGGCATTGTAGGAGGTGACTCATGGTCTCCTCCTCTCCGCATTCGCAAACTGGCCGTCCTTCAGTGTTGAACTACACAGACCATGTAGGCACCTGACCAGGTTACTTGACTTGTTAGCATGCAATCTTGTATCCATGCTCATAATAAGAGGAGTGGACTGTACAAAAATCATCATCTATATGCCATACATCTGCTCCCTTTACAATGAGATGCTCAAAACAAGTCAATTACTGTGTTATATGAATGGGCTTACATACATATACAGTGGATACTCATGATAACAAGGTCCTTGGGACCATGATCAGTTAATCTCATTATATCAGGGTCAAAACAAAACAAAAACCAAGTTTCCACTGTATGTCTGTATAAAATTGGGATTAGGATAATTGCCTCATTGTATAGAAATCCCATTGTATCTGCGCTTGTGATAATACAAATGTAGCAGCAGATATTGGATTATTGTGTTTTTTTTACAACAAAACACATTCTTGTAGAACATTCCATTTTAATTTATTTTCAGCAAAGCGTTATAAAAAACAAATATGTCAAGGTAATGTTCAACTTCAAGATATGTTTCATGAAAATAAATAAGGTATCTACATGCAAATTTACAAACCTGAATTTTTAACTATGTTTCTCTAAATATAATCTTTGTAAATACATAATTACATAAATAGGCAAGTCAATTCATTTCTCAAGAATACATGTACATACATCAATGAAATTTACATGAACAATCACACACAATCAAACATTACAAAACTATCATATTTACATGATGTAAATTTCTGATGCAGCCCTGAACAAAACATTTGAAAGCAAATTATCAGTGCATCCCTATTTTCTCTCATGTCAATGTGTCCTACTCATTTGTTAAGTAAGTGAAACTACAGATTACATGTCAACCAAATTGTCATTTTAGTAATTAAAATTTGTGTTACTCAATTGCATATCAAAAAGAAAAAAGTAATTAATAAACCCCTAAAACAAAAACTCTATGTATAATTTAACAAAGAGAAAATATATCTTATCCCATGGGTTCATTTTATTTTCTATCATTCCATACTGATTATGAAAGAAAAACCTGTTATAACAAAGTCCATTGCACCATGCAAATTTCTTGTCATCATAACAAATCTTTCATTTCATATATTTGCACACCTTGTGGAAAATTGGGTGTTGATTTTTACTTTATAATAAAAACAAACTTTGTAGGTACATAGATGATACATGGCATATAATTACACAAATGAAGGGTTGAGGGGGGGACGATGAAAATAAATTCATGCAACCAGTGTGGCGTCAAAAGTTGTGGCGACTCGGTAAAACAAAATGGCTTGTGGTCTGCTGATAGAAAGATGATTTCTTTATTACATGGTCACTTTTTGTAATCACCTTCTGAAGGATTCATTACTGACAGCAGTCAATGAGGATAGCTTTCTGATTAACATGTTCTTGCAGTCTAACAGTCTGGGAAAAAAAAGAATGTATTTGTTGTGGCCCATGCCGTGATCCATCCTCTGGGAACGTCAAACTGCAAGAACCGGTTAAAAAGTAGCTACTGCCATTGATAATCCGACAAAGAATTCTGCCAGTATGCTAAAGCTTCACAAGGTAAAATAAAAGGGTTTTACCGTTTCCCCCACTTCTTAAGAAAAGGGGACAACTAATCCTGGATATCTAGGTTGCAACAAATCAAGCGGTTGCGTGTTAATCACGGTTCGGGGGGGGGGGGGGGGGGGGGGGGGGAGGGGTCAAATCGACCCATTCCCAGTCAGAATAGGGCCAAATGAAATATAGCCAAGGTATGTTCTTCTTTGGAATAATTCAGAAATGCCAGATTCTAGAAATTTGGTCTTTCATCATGGCCGCCTACCTTCTGAGACTTTCTTTGACTTTCTCAGTGGTTCTCGCTTTTTGTCATTTTCATGTAACCTAGATCTGACCTTCTCGTTTTCCCTCCTTCGAGTTCTCTTCCTTTCTTCTTGGAGTCTACGCTCATCTTCTAACCTTCTCGCTTCTCTTATCTCCTCTGTTCTTTTTCTCTCCAATCTTTGATGTTTTTCCCGCTTCTTCTGTAAAAAAGCAGCTTTTATCTTTTCCTCTTCTTTTCTCCTATCCTCTTCTCTTCTCCTATCAGATGTTTCCCGTCTCTGGTCCTTTGGTCTCCTGGAGCATTTGTCATCGCTGCGTATCCTTCCTGTCCGCTCTTTCTCTTTTCTCTTGGGATCTTTTTCAATATGTCTCTTTGGCAGTTCTTTGTGTGTCCTGTCTCTGGAGCCACTTCTTCTCCTGCATTTTCCATCAGTGGTAAGTCTACGGTTGTCGGAACTCCTATCCTTGCTGCCTTTGGAGGCATCTCTTAGATCTCTGTGGTGATGACTACGACTTGAGCCTTTGTGATCAGACTCTTGTCTATGATTTGTTCTCGATTTTTCAGTTAGTCCTTTCCTGTTGTGTCCTTTATCAGGACTCTCAATACTTTCGTCATCTTCTAGAATTTCACCTTCTTCTTCAGAATCTTCCACTAAATTCTGCTGATGTCCATCAACATTCTCCTTCATATCTATCGGTTGACCATCCTTGAATCCCGTTTCAACGTCTTTCACTGTATCTTCAAGGACATCCTCCTTCACCTCACTGTCGGGTATCGTGTCTGTGAAACCACTTAGGAGTTCACACTCGTCATCTTTTTCTTCATAAATATTGTTGTCACCAACTATTTCACTTTGGTCCTCGGGCTCACTTCCCCAATCCAATTCAATCTCATCTTCACTGTACTCAGATTGGCTTTTCCTAGGAGTTATCTTTGTTTTGCCTTCGCTTTTTCCAACTGCAAATGTTTCATCTGGACTAGTTTTACTCTCTTGATCACTGCCTGACACATCCGATTCCTCTTCCTCCTCTTGACTGTCAACACATGAGCCACCCTCCTGCTCTGCAGCTCTATTATCAGCATTAGCATATTGAACATCGACAATGTAGACACTTTCCTCCTCCTCCTCCTCCTCCGCATCATCCTCAATGACCTTATCAACTTCATCTTCATCCCCCTTCTCAGCATTCTCTCTAAAGTCCAATGCACTTTCTTCATCACTAATCACAATAGGTTTGGATGAAACGTGGTGCTCTACATCGCCTTCCATGTTCTGAACTGTCCTTTCCTGGTCCAGCTGTTCTTGCTCCATCTCTTTCTCATCCCCCTTTACAACTCTCCCAAAAGCCTCCTTATCAGACTTTGAATCAGTCGCATTCTCTAAGGCTTCATTTGACTGGTCAGTGTTTCTTTCCCCTTTCTCTTTGGATATGCCTTTCAAAGTTTCTGCAATATGATAAGCACCCTCTTCATCTCCAGTCATAGTTTTATTCACAAGTTCATGATCATCTTTCTCTATGGCAGAAGTGTTAATATCTACAGGAGCTTGAGCATAATCCATGTCTTGTGCACATCCATCATCAAAGACAGGAGCTGCAAGAGTGACAGGTCCTACCTCGGTCTCAGCACCCATCTTGGTAGAGGAATCCTGGAACTCTATATTACTCCATTCACAGGTCAAATGCAGCATGGAAGTAGATTTATCAGGTACTTCCTGCTCCTCGAGGACATCTTTACTTTCATCCAAAGATAAATCCAAGTCTTTTCTGACTTTGGGTATGGTGTTGTCCAGCATGAAGCTGTGTAGTTCACCGCTAGCTGCAAGTAGAGACACTGCATCGTTATTCTCATCTAAGATATGATCAGATTCATCATCATCTTGAGCAAGTTCAGACGATTTGCTGGTGTTCAACTCCACTGATGTATCAGTATGGCTGGTATTAATCCTTTCCTTTGGAGTTGCATCTGCAACAATTGCATCAGGTATCACTTCTTCCATCAATGGCCCACAAGGTATTTCCTGTGCTTTACTTGGATCACGCATGAGGTTAGTGGTTGTTTCTGGAATTACATGAATAGGATGTGGACCTGCGACAGCTGTTTCCAGACTTTTGTTGTTCTCTGTCATGCGATTTTCAAGTTCCTCTGATGGCTTTTGGGATTTTCCCATTTCAAGGGTGGCTGGGTTCACCAATGGATCTGCTATCTCCTTGATAACAACATCAACTTTCTCAATGGAGTTCACAAAGCTATGCCTCTGTAGTTCTGTGTTGGGTTCTGCGCAGGACAGGAAAGATGTATCATCCATAGAAGACGATAGACACAGATCCTCAAACAGAACTCCACGACTCGCATAAGCATCAGCTTCATTTGCCTCCTGTCTTATTACTAGCTCATCAGCATGATTTGATTCCTTGAGGAGTGGAGGAATTGACTTCACAGGTGATGGCTCAGTTACCAGATTTTCATCAGCAATGTTATTTTCAACAGCAGCTTCTGATTCAAGAATATTTTTATCTCCACTTTCACCACTCTCTGGCTCATCATCATGATTTGAATACTCGGCAGGTGAAGGAATAGACTTCACAAGTGATGGTTCTGTTCCAAGTTTTACATCAACAAGATCACTTTCAACAGCGTCTCCTGCTTTGACGATATTTCCATCTCCACTTTCACCACTCTCTGCATCATCTGCATGATTTAATTCCTTGGAAGGTGAAGATATGGATTTCACAGGGGATGGCTTTGTTCCGAGGTTTGCAGCAACAATGTCACTTTCAATATTATCTTCTATGATTCTTTCATTTTCACTTTCACCATGAACTGTGGAAACCATACCATCTTCCACTACCTCTTCTGGAGAACTCCTGGCTTTAGTCTGATGACTGTTTTTATCTCGAACATCTCCATTATTTTGCATGGTTGGTTCGGACACTGGGGTCATAACAATTGCCTCCGTTTCGCTGTTCTCATCTTGTACATCTCCAGAAGGTTGCCTTGCTGGTTCAGACAAAGAGGTCATAGTAATTGCTTCTGTTTTATTGGCTAAAAGAAGATCATCTAAAGGACAATTTTCCTTATCCAAATTATCATCAGAGATCTTTTGAGCAATCTCTAAATCATCCAGATTGGAAACAGTTTTGGATTCTGTTGGGCTGACAGGCTCTCCAACTAGATCATCTTTACATGCTGAGGGAACATCTTCTGTTTGTGACTGTATTGAATCATCACTTCTCTTATTTTCTTTCAGTCTTTTCTTTCTTTCTCTGGATTCTAGATCAGTACTGCTTCTCCTTTTATGCTTCTTGCCTCTTTTGGCTGATTTGGGTGTTTTATTTTTGTCCTCTTTACTCTTAGAACGATGGTCCCTGTGTTTGTGCTTGGATGATCTTCTCTTTTTCTTCTCTGATGTCCTACGTTTGGCTTTTTTGGTTCCCTTTTCATCGTCACTAATAATCTCTCCTTCTGATAATTCACCATCTTCCTTGAACTCCACATTGTCCATAGTTCCAGCAACATCAGCAGAACTCTTTGGAGCACCATTATTTCCCTGCAAACCTGAAGAACACAGAAAAGACATGTCACTCTGGGTAGTATCATAGGCGTCACTAACACTTGTGTGCAGAACCGTTACTTTACTAGATGTACATTCAATGGAGTCTCTAATTCCACAGGCGAGGACAGTGTGTCCTTCCTCATATGTAGCTGGGTTGGTACCACTGGCACCAAGAGAATCGTCACCTACAACGTCCTCGCTTCCTGAGCGTTCACTTTCAGAACCAGCTCTTCTCTTCTTGGCAAGCTGTTGGGATTGTTTCTGGGATGAAGATGATAAACTATGTTTTCTCTTCCGTTCGTTGTCTTCAGGTTTCCTATCCCTCTTTCTCCTTGAACTTTGATCTTCTTTGGAGTCTGTTTTTATCTCTCTAGGGCATTGGTCTCTATAGCTCGATTCTGCTTTTGTCCAATCTGTTAGGCCATCCAGACTAGGAAGGGAGGACCTCCCTCTGTCTTTCTCACTTCGATGCCGTTTCTTCGGGGAAGAATAACCACTTGTTCGTTTGATGAGCGTAGCCTTAGCTTTGGCAACAGATTCTTTTGCTATGCTTGACATTCTTTCTCTTGCCCGACTCTGGCTCCTTTCAAATCTCCTACGATCTCTTTCATGGTTTGAAGGAATTTGAACACTGCTTTGCTTTGTTTGATCTTCTCTAGATATTTTGGAATCTTTTCTAGCAGGATCTCTTACTGGAGTACTAGATCGCCTATTACCCCTCCGATCTCTATCTCTGTGCCTATCTTGTGATCGATATTTCTCTGTTCTAGTTCTTCTGTCATCTCTTGATCTGCTGTAACCTAGAGATTCTGCTTGTCTCACCAGTCTATCTCTTTCTGATCGTGACCTCTTAGAATCCAAAGAAGTAGCAGGTGACCCTCTTAGAGATGTTTCCTCTGTATTTGTTTTGATGTCTTGTGGTGTATCACGATGCCTTTGATGCAGTGCTCTGTCACGTGATTTACTCCTGGACGATCGTCTCTCGCATGATTTACTTCTCTCTTTAGATTTACTCCTGGAGGATTGTCTCTCTTTAGATTTACTCCTTAACGAGCGTCTTTCGCGTGATTTACTCCTAGACCGTCTTTTCTCTTGAGATTTGCTTCTGGATGACGTCCTCGGAGACAACATCCGGTCACTTGATTTACTTCTTGATAACCTCTTGTCTTTGGATGTACTCCTTGAGGATCTACTTGGGGACAAATTTTTGTCTCCCAAATGACCTCGAGATGAGGGTTTTTGGGAAGGACTTGGGTAATGTTTCTTTTGGTCATGTTGAGAGCTGTCCGTAGACCGTTTTGTTGATGACCTCTCGCCAGATCTACTCCTGGTAACTCTATCTTTCGATTTGCTTCTTGGCTGCTCTTTCACAGTTTCCAATAATCTCTCTTTGGGCTTTCTTTGAGTTTCTAAACTTTGCACAGCAGAACTTAAATATTTGGCTTTTTGAGTTTCTGAATCCTTTGTCCCCTTCTGTCCCTGTATCCCACTTTCCTCTCCATCTTTGATATTTGTATCTGGTGATTGCAATTTATCCTCATTATGCGATGGCATTTGTGACAGACGAACCAAAGCATCTGTGATCGGTTTCTTTCCACCCTCTAACCTACTTTCATCAGAAGACATTAGTGGCACTTTGGATGTCTGCAACATTTTCCCTGCAGAGTTTAGCTGATTTTTGGCCCTTTGTCTTCGCACAAACATTGTCTCGCGTACATTAGGCTTTTGTTCATCATCAATGTCACTGTCCTCTGTCTTTTTTATGATAGCCCTAGCAGTATTGCTATTTCTGTTATTTGGAGGATGTCGTACCCCATTCTGCCTCAAGGAAGGAGGGGGCTGACAATTCTTGGGACCTCTTCGTGTCTTGCGTGATCTTGGGGAGAGAGTACTTCCTGCAGGTCTCATTCCACTGATTTGCCTAGAAATATTGAAAGGGAAAAAAGGACAGAAAATTAATTAGTATGTGTTCAGCTCTCTAACTTCATCTGTAGACATATGTTTACAGTCCACTTTCAGACAACCCAGTTCCATTTACCAATAAACCTTTGGGCAAAGCAAACTCTGAAATAATAAACCCTATTTCATTTTCTTAATAACAAAGAACTTCCAGACTGTTACACTAAATGTTTGGGCAATTAAACCTCATTTCTTCTTCAGACAAACAAACCCTCTTTCATTTTCAGACAAACGAGCCTCCAGAGCAATGAGCTGTAATACTCTCTATACACAATACGTATCGCAAAAAGGAAAACTGAGACAGCAATCTCAGTCAAAATCCAAAAGAGTTTAACTGTCTAAATTATAGTGTTAAAATCAAATTGCACAGAAAACGTGGGCAAATTTTATAAGGATATAGTGCTACATGTACATTACCTATAACAGAATGCCATGATTCATTATTATTTCTTTTATGCCTTTTTAAAAATGTGTTTTTATGCCCTTTGTTAATTTCTTGTCACTGAATCTCTCAATGAGAAATATTCCAGTGCTGTTTGAGTTGGCGGAAAGAAAAACTCTCTGCTCTCTTCTGAGCAACTTGATTTTGACATTTCAAACTCTTCTTACTCCTCTACGTGTGGATCTTTCAAGTTAGAATACATTAGAAAAACTGATCTGGAAAAAAATGCATCTAATATTTCATGAATTGCTTGCTCTCATCAGAAAAATAACTGACAATCCCAATAGGGCAATTCCATGCTGCATTGTGTGGGAGATTTTTTTCTTGATTTATAGTGATCCTTACGTAGTACCAGAACCAAGACTTAACTTGACTCGATTAGATATCCTTTACAATTGATATGAAAAATAGTACCCTGTTTCACGTGACACAAAATAATAAAAATTAAAAATTAAAAAAAAAGAGATAAAAACAACAAAAGCATGGAATTGCCCAATTTCCTTTTCTCTGGGACACATTGAATACCACACTAATAGCTCTTAATATGGTACTTACATATCACGTAACTCATTGAGTTCTCTCTCTTTACGTTGTAACTCTGTCTTGGCCGTCTTGAGAAGGACAGAGATGTTGCTCTTCAGTACTTTGTTCTCTTTGGTCAGAGCCTCGTTCTGTATCAAGAAAATATATACATGTACTTCTTACTGGATTCAACAACATAATTTTCCATCAATGCCCAATAAAATTACCATTTTAATATAAAACCCTTCACCAAGAAATGATCGAAATAGCTACAGCAATAATGTCGCAAGTGACTAAAAATTATCTACACTTAACAGCAAAAATTTGACAGAATTTACTTCAAACATACATTGCAAAAGTTGATTTTAACAATGCGCTACATATCGCAGAATTAATACTGAAGTATAACTTCATCCCTGCTGTTTAAATTTTCCTATTAAAATTGACAGGGAGAGTGATATTTTCAGGCAAAGAATAGTGTTGGCCTTCTCCTGAAAAGTAATTGGTTCAGGAATTGTGGTACATATACATGCATGACATAAAGGAACACAATCAACCATAATAGAGAAACTAAGATACATGTGTAACTCACCTCTTTGCTCAACTTGCTGACTTGAAGTAATGCAACATCTAGTTGAGCTTTGAACGATGTCTTTTCTTCCTTGAGCTGAAAATGAGAGAATAAACCATTGTAAGCAACTATGTACATGTATTTATATTTTTAAAAAAATAATTAAAAAAAATAGATAAATAAGATAGGTGAGGAGTTTTGAAGCTGCATGAGTTCTGATGTTTTAAAAATGTATAAACTTGGTATGTGACTATTATAAATTAAAGAAATCTTGAGGCACAGAAAAGATGAACGTATCAAGGCAAACAGGGAGGGTGAGGGAATTTCCTCTCTTCTTGTTCTTTTAGGGTTAAGATCTCTATTGTTGGACAGTCTTAACTATGTACACCTATGTAGGTAGACTTTATGGCCCATATTCACAAAGGTGGTCTAAAGTTAAGTCTAGCTTAAATCTGTGGTTTAACTATGGCCAGCAAAATGGGACACAAAATTGTCTACGTTGCAATGTCCTGTACACGTTTACTGGATTCTGGAATCATGCTTTAGTGGTTAGGAAAACGTTTGTACTTATCTTACATGCAGTTTTTTAATAGTTCAAGTACCAACAATTATTGTAAATTGAACGTTTACTTTTCAAGATTATATCCCCTTTTGCTAGTCATAGTTAAACCGCAGAATTAAGGTAGGCTTAACTTTAGGCCACCTTTGTGAATACGGGCCATACCTTTAACCGCAAAAAAAAAAACCCATATATCTCTGAAGATTGTTCTGGAGCATAAGAGACCTGAATGGGGAGTATCCAAAGGCTCCCACTCACTTTGTTTTTTAATGGAGTTACGGGTGAAAAGATTGATTTCTACAATAAAATAGGGGGCATTGGATATTGGCAATCGATTCAAACAAATCTTAGAAAATCTCAGCTAAACATATAAAAAAATCAAAGATTTGCTGGTGATTTTTTTTTCTTTCTTAAACTATAGGCCCAACTTTAAATATTCCAGTTTCATACCAATCACATTCCTAACACAAACTCTAGAATATAGACCTATAAAATGCAACCCTTTAATCATAGACCCAAATCTAATTCATGATGTTCACCTTAGCCATTGAAAAGGTGACTTCCTCACTATCCCTGAAAACCAGTCGGTGTACAGGCCTACTCCTACAAAGCTGTCCCCATCCCCCTTGAAAATTTCCTCAAAAGCTCCTTAAAATTTAAAGAGGTTTACCTTGGCCATTCTTGACTCTATCTGACAACCATTATGGGCCACACAGAAATGTTGTTAGCGCTAACGGAGGACTGTTACAACCGGTAAGGTCGCAGCGTCGCATAACATCACACCAACGCATTATTTACATCTGGATTAACGTAAAGGTTAGTGCAAAGGTCTAGTCCTGCATACCCTGCCAAACCCCCACCCCACCCATTGATTACTTAACAAATATATCAATAAGAGTTTCACCTTAGCCATAGATAGAGCGGCTTCCTCACTGTCTCTGACAACCATGTCAGTGTACAGATCAAGAGCTGACATGTTGGATTCATCGTCCATCTGACCATCAGGGGATTTCCCATTGTATCCATCGTCATCTAATTGGAAGGAGAAGAAATAAATTCAGGAGTCATACAGGTAAACTGTAAGCACAGATTCAATTTTGATTCTTTAACAAGTTAAAGCCCAGCGCACACATTGCGATGCGATTGCACTAAGATCCGATTGCAACAAAATTGCAGTGTGTGCGCCAACCTGCAACACGCTGCAAATGCGATGCGATGTGTTGCAGAAGAATCGCAGACCAAATCTCAGACATTTGACATGTCAAATCTTCCTGCGATTTTCCTGCGATTTTGATAATTTCAGCCAATCAGATTGGCTGAGATGGAGGTTGTATTACTGCGCGCCTGCACGTAAAAGAGGGGTACTATGGTGATATGCAGCGCCTGTTGCAATGTGTGCGCTGGCCTGCAATGCGATTGCACTGCGATGCGATTGGCAATTTGTTGCAATCGGATCTTAGTGCAATCGCATTGCAATGTGTGAGCTGGGCTTAGGTAAAGATTGGCCTCCAAACTAAATGTGTGAGCAGGTTTAGTCAATGAGTGAATTGGGTCTCCTATTTTCAGATGCTATTCAATGTACAGTATATGAACACCATGGGTTTGTGCCTACAAGCTATCATACAGGCGACCAGTGCCATTAACCAGATACCTGAAGATAGTTTTTGTCCATGAAAGTGAAATTATTCTTGGTGAGAACATGGGTCATGAGGGATTTGATGTCGGGTATGGGGGGTTGGAGTGACCGCTTGTGAGCCAAAGCCTCACAAGAGGCGGGAATGCCTTCAGCATGGGGGATGTTCGTGTACAAGGAAGAGAAACAAGAGGTTTGATATAGTGATCAACATAGAGGGAGATGTTCTCTGTAGGGGAGGCATTGCCAGAGAGGATGGGTCGACCAGGGTTTCCAGGTTTGTGGATCTTGGGAAGGAGATAGAAACGAGCAGGTTTAGTATTAATCGGGGAAAAGAATTTGTGTGCCTTCCTGGAGAGATGTTCGCGATCCTTCATGTCATCAAGTGTGGATTGGATCTGTGAGGAGAAATCACTTGTAGGGTCAGAATCTAAAGGCTTATAGTGGGATTGATTGTTGAGGTGTCTCATGGCTTCGTCGATGTACTGTTTGCGGTCCATGACGACTACGGCTGATCCTTTATCTGCTGGTTTGATGATGATGTCAGACCTGGTTCTAAGAGAGGAGAGAGCTTGACGTTCTTCTCGGGGAAGGTTGTCATGGGAACTGTTATCGAGAGAATTGGAGGAACGTACTTGGGAGGAAACAGCTTGGATGTAGGTTTCGAGGCAAGGGACCCTATTCTTGGGGGGAATCCATGTGCTAGTGGGGCGGAAGGGTTCAGGATCAGAGGGGGGTACATCGAGGAAGAACTCTTTGAGGCGTATCCTGCGGTCTTGGCTAAGTGCTATCTGGTCCGCTGTGGGTGGGGTGGGACAAAACTTGAGACCTTTAGAGAGGAGAGAAGTTTCTGCCTGGGAGAGAGGGGAGGAAGAGAGGTTAATGACTGAATGAGGAGAAACAACAGTGTTGTTGGTGCGTCGTTTGAATCTGTTGGACTGTTGTCGCTTTTTCGTCAGGTTACCTATTTTCTTGTTCCTTCGTACAGAGTTCAGATCTGTGTTGAGAGAGACAAGATTCAATTTCATCATTATACTTGAGCCATTGGGTGGGGGTACATGAAGAACGTAGATCAGCTTCCAAACTGAGGATGTCAGCTGAAAAGGAATCAAGTGATGCTGCACACTGTTCAGAGAGAATGTTAATCAGATGAATGGAAGTACTGTGTAAACTCCGGTTCCACCGCTTTCTTAGTTCAGGTGAGAGGGTTCCTAGGGCAGGAGTGCATTGGAGTTTGAGGCCTTTGGGTATGATACAGTTGAGGGAATAAAATCTGTAATTGTCTTGGTGAAAAGAGAGTTTCAGGGCCTTCAGCTTGGTCTTCCTGAGTTGATGAAATAAGGAAAGGTGGTTAGTCATCGTAGATAAGGGCTGTAGAAGAAAAACTAAAGTTAAGCATGGAAGAAGGAAATGCATAGCCAAAACGAGAACACAATATGGGTGAGGATATGTATACAAAGAAAAGTGGAAAGAAAACTGGAATACCTGTGAAAAAGAGATAAATAAGAGATCAAAACTGCGGGAGAAAGAGAGACCTATGAAAATGAAAGGACAAAAATTCAAACAAGAAAACGTGGAAGGGAAGAAGGCAAAAACCTGAAAAGAAGAAGGCAAAAACCTGTTTTTTTTTACGGGGAGACGTAATACATACCATATGAGAAGTCATATAGGGCTTCATCAGATCTCCCTGGTTGGAATGCCTCATCTTGTTGATCCGTGTCCATGGTACACCATGTACATGTAGATTTGATAAGAGTGCAGTATACCTCTAGCTCTTCGACACAGCTCACATCAGAACTATCACCATGCAGGTTACAACTTGGAAGAACTGCAAGAGAAAAAATATATATAATATTATATATGCTAGCTTCACGACCAGCATACATAGAGTAAGAGCAGACCTAGTAAAAACACATGATTACCTTCTATCACGTACCTCAATGATGATGATGAAGATTATGTTCAATTTATATGTTTTAAATATTCTACTTTCCAAGATAAAAATTGTAAAAATTTCAATCCTTTCCCAATATTTCTAGACTCTAGACTGGTTAAATAAAGGGAAGTTACAAATAAATTTAAGCTTTAGGGGTCTAAATATGTTCAAAATGAGGTCTCAGAGTCAGGCTAACAATTCACTACAATTCAAAGAGGCAGAGTTCAAACTTTCAAAGACATGAGGGCAGTCATACTCATAGTTTAATGTTCAAGAACTCTAATGTGATTCATTCATGTTGTAAATTATAGTCCCATTTACTTAAACTTAAGTTTTGAGCATTCCTACAGCTTTGTTTTCTTTTGTTTCTTCCCCCCCCCCCCCACATAGAACAATTGCCCATAGACTGCGTTGAACAGATAGCCGAGCTGCGAGCGAACTCACAGCACCAACTCGGAGCGCGCTGATTGGTCACTTGCACACATCATGCAGTTGTGGCGTGATCACCAAAGGCCGCGTGCAAAACAGCGTGCGACGGTATCAATAGCAATAACGATATAGGGCCAACTTAACTGCACGCAAGATGGCTTCGGATCGTGATTGGATCGCTTCAGTATCTATAAAAAATGATCGAGATTTGGCAATTTCATGCATATCCACACGACGATCTGTGTGTGCATGTTCAATTGACTTTGTACACGTTGCAATAGATTCTAGAAACAGTAACGAACACGATGCGACACCGACGCTATTTCGCAAGATTTTGATGGAAAAACAAGAAGTAATTGAAATTTGCTTAACTGTGCGGTATCAGTAAATTAATGGATCCTCCAAAAACATCTTTCATAATTTTTATAAAATATAAGAAAGTGGAATTCTATGTCGATTTTGGTACGAGGTGATGGGTAATTGCAAGCTCGTTTTGATGGACATGATGGAAGGTTGTGCAGGGAACAGTGAGGCTTGCACTGCGCATGCTTACTATATTTTAATTCATAAATTTGCTTGTGATCGTGCCTGGATGACGTCACATAATAAGCAAAGTTGTGACGACCGCTAGCGGCGAACGCTATACTATCTGTTCGTGCAATTGTTCTATGTAGTATGTGCCCCCTTAAATTCTGTGATAAAAATGTTAGGTGCACCTTTTTTGCACCGTGACTGTGAGCATGACTCACAAGTTTTTTTTCCAAAATTTTAAAAGGTGTCATTTTTAATACATAAAGTATGCATAATAGCAATCTAACAATCAATTTAGAAGAGTGAGATACGAGGCACACTCACACATTACTACGAGGTCGATACGTAGTATCGACCTCGTTAACCAAGTCCTTCGAGAAAAGTATAATTTTTTTTGATCACTTTTCTTTTAATTTTCCTATTCCTATGATGAAATATAACTACACCAAACTATACTACACACTTTTTTTTGTACGTAATGCAAGTTTAAACGATTTTTTTTCCTTATAAACATAGAAAAAAAGGAGAAAACTCACCGCATTAACTGCCTTGACCTGTCCGTCATGTCCGTAGTCAACGCCTATTGCAAATGGCGCTACAGCACACAGCAATACTATATTGTTAAAAAAGTCGGCCCAAATCAACCCAATCAACTCGGCCTATTCCAAAACTCGGTATCGCCATAGAGCAAGCTCAAATTACATTCCTCGGTACCGGTGGTACTATACCCGTTGTGTGGGCGAGCTTGTGATTCCTCAGATCATCGTACCTCAGCGAATGAAAAAAAATATAGGTAGAGTTGACTCGAAGCTTCATGTAATGCTGATCTTGTCGAAAGATTAAAGTGAATCTCGATTGAAGTCAGCGTAGTATCGATAACTCTTGTTTGGATTGTCAGCCTTTAATTTGAAAACAGCTTGTAAGTCTGAAAATTATTTACCTAGACGTGTGAGAAGTACCTTCACATTTGAAAGATAAAATGAATTTTGATTGAATGTCAGCCTAGCAAGTACATTGCTAAACTTCTTCTTGCGTTGATATTATGGCAAGCATTTGGATACAACTATTTTTGCCACTGCTTTTCTTTATTTATATATTTTTTATTTTGGCTTTTTCTATTTGCAAAGTTATTTTAGGCCTAATTATTTGTTTCTTGTCCTTCGTCCCCCCCCATTTCTCTCTTCTTCTTCTTTTTTATGTTTTTTTTTCTCTTTCTTTCTGGTTTATTGTTTTTATTGTTTATTTTTTTTCTTCTTCTTCTTCTTTTTTTTTAATTTTAATTAGATCTAGATCTATTTGCTTTGACCTCAGTTGATATACGGTCAGCGATATAATCAGAATGGAATGCAAAAGTACTCTCGAAGAAGTACCTTTACCCTAAATACTACCGCAAGGCGTTATTTGTGTTTTCGCCCTCTACGTTCTTTTGAAAACAGCATGTGAGTTTACCAGACGTGTGTGTCGTTATCTCAAATTCAAGATTTCAAGTCTAAATTTACTCATTTTGGAAGGAAAAACAGATGACTCAACACAGATGTAAGAATATCTATATTGTCAACAACCAGGTCATCTAGAAAACGGTACGTATAAGTCTTTATTTTAAAACATATAAAGCAATTCATAAAACGCAATCGCGAGACTGTAGTGTATGTCGTGGGCTCAGAATGTTCGGGTGCATAGGTGGGCACACTGACACTTCAGACGCCGGCGTACGCCGTAGTCAGAAACACAAGAGTAACTTGCAATGATTAACAGAACTGTGCGACCAACACAGAATGCGGAACTCTACTAGTATTACATTGTATACTATTGGCTTCCATACACGTCGCACATTCAATACAGTGACAAACAACAACAAACATCCTTCCGATACACATTCTTTTTATTTAAATGAAAGTACTAATAATAATGATATGGAAATGATATTATTCTGAAAATATGAATTCATATGGAAATTAAGAACTTATTCAACTTACAGATAACAGTCTACAGGTTGAAGAAAACAACGTTTTTTTCTCCACAAATTTCATTCAAATTCGCTGAGCCTGTGGCCGTGGCGCGTCAAAATTGTTTTATGGTATCTTGGATCGACCCGTTGCGCAAACTGAAAACGAAAAATAAATGATGCACGCTATTCAAATTTTGTTGATCTTGTGAAATACATACACCCCCCCCCCCCCCCCCCCCCCTCAGTCAGGGGATTTTCCGGATACTTAGAGATACCCCCTTTTGGTAGGGGAAGCCGTGTCAAAATTACCCCCCGAGTACAGGCTTTTGGAAAGCAAGCTGCATTAAAATTACCCCCTAGTACAGGTTTTTGAAGGGGGAGCCAGCAAAATTGCCCCCTTTTCGCAGGCTTATGAACCACATCTGGGACCCTATTTCACGATTTGTCCTCAAAAAATTGAAAACTACGCCCTAATTAAAAAAAAGTTCGGGGAAAAAATGCTAAAAGACCCATATTTCAATGATTTCTCGGGGATTTTCCTCCGGCTACCTGAGCCCCCCAAATATATCCCTATCCCGGAGAAATCGGGAACGAGCATTTGTGCATGGTTGACCTCCTGAGTGGTGGGGGGGGGGGCAGGATACAAACATTTTACTTTATATGAAATAAAAGTTGTTTTCTATTACACTTGCCTTTTCAATTGTTTTCCTCACCCTCAGGTCAATACAACCACGGCGAATATTGATTTCCCCTATATTGGTTTTAATATGGCAGGCATAAACTCACGTTGGAGTAACAAAACAAAAACAAAACAAAACAAAAACGAAAAAAATAAATAAATAAACTAACAACCAATATCATCGCAACCAATTTCAAATTGTTCAGGCATCAGATTATGTTGTGATTTATATCCCTTCTTTAGTTTTCTATCATGTCTGACTATAGGCCCCTCTTTTATACTGACCAAAATCGGCGGATCAAGGCCTGCGTGCCAATGAAGCCAACGCATGCCATTGAATAATAGTGTAAATATTTAGACATGATTTAACCCTATCAAGACTAAGGTGGGGGGGGGTGGCAAATGTGCCCCCCCCCCTACTTAACTTTTACTTCGCTCATTTATATACGCTTGCATCTTTTCCCATCAAACTTAGTGACTTTTCCTAAAATTTATTCACGAACATTTTGATACATATTTTGTGGGGGTATGATATTCTGTGTTGCCATGTCAACCACAATTTCAGTGGTAACCATGTTTCTCCAATTTTTTTGTCATTTTTGATATCCATAGTTCCAAACAATATTATGGTGTTATCAATGAGGTTTCTTTTTTCAAATTGAATTGAAATAACATTCTAAACTGATTACCACTCTTCTCCTTTTGTTTTCATTACTTTTCATTAGAAAAATGGCGCCAAAACAATAGATATAATAGAAAATATTGAAATATCAATTTTTTTTCACATTTCTAATATTTGGAGTGAGTCTATCCCTTGAAATTCACAGAATGTGATCATTTCTTATTTTATTATCAATTTGCATACCTAAACAGTGAAAAATTAGTCCAAAAACTATTAAAATTAAATTATTTTAGTTAAATACCTGAAGCGCCCTCTAGTAGCGAAAATGAATTTTTCTTATTTCAGAGAATAAAGCGCCCCCGTTTTGCAAGTTTGAATATTTAAATAGATAAATGAACAATGAATGAATCATAAAACACATTTGTACCAGTCTCCACCATCAAACTGTGATTTTAGAGAGTTAAAATGCTAAAATTCAAATTTTGTGCATTTTTGTATGTATTTCTTTATTTAACAGTGAATAGCGCCCTCATATGTTGACCTTGAGAAACTTTTGTTGTTTTTAAATTGTAGAGCTTGAGTTGCTCTATCATCATATATGAAAGTGATCCATCAAATAATTAAAAAAAAAATATTGAGGGGGGCACAATGTGCCCCCCCCCCCTTGGGCCTATGAACCATCAAAATACCTTGGTCTTGATAGGGTTAAGCAAATGGGGGCCTACGTATTTTGTCAGCGAGCAAAGGTATGGTACACCTCAAAGAAGAGAATAAGAAAGAT